>CAJQZJ010034231.1:335571-383135 GCA_907164525.1 Lophiomys imhausi
TATTCTTGGTTTCATTAATTTCTTGTATTGTTCTTTTTGTTTCTAAGTTGTTGATTTCAGCCCTAAGTTCGATGATTTCCTTCCTTCTGCTCCTCTTGGGAGTGTTTGCTTCTTTTTTTCCCAGTTCTTCCAGTTCAGCTGTTAATTTGCTAATATGAGCTGTCAAAAATTTCTTTTTCAAGGCACTTAGTGCTATGAACTTTTCTTGTAGCACAGCTTTCATTGTGTCCCATAGGTTTGGGTATGTTGTGTCTTTATTTTCGTTGGATTTTAAGAAGTCTTTGATTTCCTTCTTTATTTCTTTCCTGACCCAGTGGTCCTCTAGTAAAGAGTTGTTCAATTTCCATGAGTGTGTAGGCTTTGTTATTTCTGATATTGTTGAAGTTCAGCTTTAATCCATGGTGGTTTGATAAGATACAAGGCGTTATTTCAATTTTCTTGTATCTGTTGATGCTTGCTTTGTGTCCAAATATAGGGTCGATTTTGGAGAAAGTTCTGTGTGGTGCTGAGAAGAAAGTGTATTCCTTTCTGTTTGGGTGAAAAGTTCTGTAGATATCTGTTAGGTCCATTTGGTTCATGACCTCTGTTAGACTCATTATTTCTCTGTTTAGTTTCTGTCTTGATGATCTGTCCATTGTTGTGAGTGGGGTGTTGAAGTCTCCCACTAGTAATGTGTGGGGATTGATGGGTGATTTAAGCTTTACAAGAGTTTCTTTTACAAATGTAGGTGCCTTTGTATTTGAGGCATATATATTCAATATTGAGATGTCCTCTTGATGAATATTTCCTTTAACGAGTATGTAATGCCCTTCTCTATCTTTTTTGATCAACTTCAGTTGAAAGTCTATTTTATTTGATATTAAGATGGCTACTCCAGCTTGCTTCCTGGGTCCATTTGCTTGGAAAACCTTTTCCCAGCCCTTTACTCTGAGGTAGTGTCTATCTTTGTTAGTGAGATGCATTTCTTGTATGCAGCAAAATGATGGGTCTTGTTTATGGATCCAATCTGTAAGCCTGTGTCTTTTTATTGGGGAGTTGAGTCCTTTGATGTTGATGGATATTTATGACCAAAGATTGTTATTTCCTATTATTTTGGTGTAGGAGGTGGTTGTGTGTTTCTTTTGGTTTAGCTGCGGTGGAGTTTTTTTGCTTCCTCTGTTGTCTTGGGTATAGTTATCAGGGTTGCAATTTTCCTTCTAAAATCTTCTGTAAGGCTGGATTTGTGAGTAGATACTGTTTAAAATTGATTTTGTCATGGAATATCTTGTTTTCTCCATCTATGTTGATAGAGAGATGTGCTGGGTATAATAGTCTGGCTGGGCACCTATGTTCTCTCAGGGCTTGTAGGACGTCTGCCCAGGTCCTTCTGGCTTTTAAAGTTTATGAGTAGAAGTCAGGTGTATTTCTGATGGGTCTGCCATTATATGCTACTTGACCTTTTTCTCTTACAGCTTTTAATATTCTTTCTTTGCTCTGTACATTTGGAGTTTCAATTATTATGTGGCAAGGGGAGTTTCTTTTCTGATCTAATCTGTTTGCTGTTCTGTATGCCTCTTGGAATTTTATTGGCATCTCTCTCTTTAGGTTTGGAAAGTTTTCTTCTATGATTTTTGTTGAAGATGTTTCCTGGACCTTGGAGTCAGGAGTCTTCTCTTTCTTCTATGCCTTTAATTCTTAGGTTCTGTCTTTTCACTGAGTCCTTGATTTCTTGGATGTTATGGGTGAGAACTTTTTTAGATTTCTCATTTTCTTTGGTTGTTGTACTGATTTCTTGAATTGAATCTTCCACTCCTGTGATTCTTCGTCTTCCATCTCTTGTATCCTAGTTTTGATACTCATGTCGGTAGTTCCTGTTCTTTTCCCTTGATTTTGCACCTCCAGGATTATCTCTGCTTGTATTCTCTTTTTTGCTTCCACTTCCAATTTAAAGTCTTGAACAATTTTATTCGTTTTATGTTTCCTGCTCCAATTGCTTGTCTTTGTCTGCAAATCTTTCAAATCTGTTAAATCTTTCATTGCCTTGTCTCTTTCTCATTCATGTTGATCCGTATTGGCTTAGAGGTCTCTAATAGTATTCTCCATTGCTTCCATTTGTAAAATTGAGGATTTTAAAAATTCTTTCAGAGATTTAATTTCTTCTTGTAAGGCCTCTATCATTTTCCTAGTATAGATTTGTCATCATTTTCATGTGTTTCAGCTGTAATGGGATGTTCAGGGCTAGTTGTGTCAACCTTGCTGAATTTCACTGGAGTCATATTTCCCTGGTTTTTGACAGTTTTGTTCTTTCGGTGACCTTTAGCCCACTGGTTGCCCTAAGCTGATTGTTCCTGATGTCTTCTGGACCGTTTCAGTGTCACTTCAGGTCCTCTTTAGGATTTTGTGGTAACTGTGTGAATATTGGGCGCTCACGTAGCCAGGAGGTACCTCTCTCTGGCAGTTGGGGCTCCCTTGAAGACCCTGCAGTGATCAGACCTGCGGGAGACTGTACCGACTGTACCGGTGCAAGAAGAGCAGCACTCTATCTTATCTTAGTGCAGTGTTCTTCCAAGTGATTGTGTATCTAGTACAGGGACCTTTATGTCCAACACCTTTCTGGGTAAGCCCAGATATGCTTGTACCTCCCTGCCAGCCACTGTGTGGTTTGCCAGTTTCTGCAGCAGGGGTCCGCGCTGGCCTCTGCTCTGGGTCCAGGGTCTGTGCCACATCAGTGGCCTCTGCTCTGTACCCCACCACTGCCCCATGCCTCTGGGGTCTGCTTTGGACTGGAGACTGTGTCTCTCACCACTAACCTCCGCTTTGGGCCCTGAGACTGTGCCCCCAGCCATTGACCTCTGCTTTGGGCCCCAAGCCTGTGTCCCCTGCCACTAACCTCTGATTTGGGCCCTGAGCCTGTCCACTTGCTGGGTTTTTGAGTGGGCTCTTGCCCACTTCCGCGGCCAGCTCTTCCGCCTGGGTTCTGCTTCATGCCACACTGTGCTCCACTCTCCCAGCTGCTTGGGTCCGTGCAGCACTGCTCATTTCAGTCTGGGTTCTGCGCAGCACTGCCTGGGTCCACGCCACCTGGGTCCACGCAGAGCTGCTCTCCACTGCCTGGGAGTGTCATAGGGTTCCACGAGGGACCCCCACTAGTTCCTGAGTTCACCGGCTGTGACCCTGCAGGTTCATGCTTTTGAGGATGTTGCTCAGTTTGTTTATATTTCTGTGATGTTGCAGCTATCCGCCCCCTCCCCCCCCAGCTCAAAATGTGTCCCTGCTGACTGGTGCCATCTTGGAAATCATCAAAAACAAACTTTGAATCTTGTTTATTTCTGGACATTTAGCCTGGAACCAATATATTGTAGCACGTAAAAATTTTGACCTTATTTTGAAAACATTACATACATAATGGTCCAAAATATGTATTTTTGAAAATTTACATCAATGCATCTATATTCCACTAAAGATAATCTGATTTAGGTGCACTTACTAGGAAGCAGTTTAAAAATTTGGAATTTGTTTAAAGTGCTGATACTTGGAAGATGGCTAGCTGTAAGCATGTTACTGTACCTATCAACAGAACAAGGACCTTTAAACTCAAGTTTAGGGGAAAAATAGCTAGGACTGTCTCCTCACGTCCCCCTTAAAGATGCACTCGTGCACTGGGTAGAGCGAGGGGCATCCGCCTTGGTCTGCTTCTACAGCCAGGAGGCAGGAGGTGGTCACTGAGTTGTGCTGCAGCAGGACCGGGGCACTGGGGCTGTGTGGAGCGTGGGCCTTCAGCTGCAGTCGGTGGTGGTGGTGGCTGAAGATCTTATGGCAGGCCTTGCTGTCCTTGCTCCCGCCTCTGCCTGCTCCACTTCTGTCCTGGTGTACATTCTGCCAAGTGCGGCCATCGCCTCCTCTTTGCAGGGCTCCAGCATGTCCTCGTCCTCTTTGCTGGGTTTGTGGTCCTTCCACAGGGAGCGGATCTTCTCCCAGGTAATCACTGCTGGGGCCCACAGGGTGTGCTCCTGAAGGGTCACTGCAGCACAGGTGGAGTAGGGCAATTAGAGCAGCAGCCCCCAGACTAGCACACGGCATGGACTCCTGGGGCGACCACGTGACCATGTCAGGCGCATCTCCCAGGAGGCGACAGCCCTTGTCTTGGACGAGGAAAGCCTTGGTTTGGAAGCCCATGACCCCACAACCCGGGGCTCTGGTGCCACCACCGCTGCTGCAAGGCAGCCAACGCCACCACCACCAGCGTCATCGCAACCACCACAGCCTCCTCACACTGAGAAACCTGGTGCAGCCATCTTACCTGGGCTCCTCTCCTCCTACTGCCTTTTGATTAGTTATCAGACATATTTGGATTAGAATCTGTCACTCTCAAACACTGTAGCATATGATAAATGAGCCTCCCTATGCCTCAGCCATCTTATATAAAAAATCTTATATATAAAATACAGGTATCTGAGATTTTGTGTTTGTCGTGGGGTGAGTTCTGAGCAAGAGAATTAAAACCAGAAAGTCATAATTGGAAAATGATTTTACTGAAGGTTTGTTGTGAAGAAGACAGAGTTTGTGGGAGCTCTAAAGTCCCATGCTTTGTAGCTCTTCCAAGACAGGGTGGGCAAGTCCTTCATAATTCTTGCTTTACAATTCCTGTTTGTCAAAGATACTGGGCCAAAAGGCTGAAGATAGATGTTCCAACGTCATTGAAAGAAATTGTGGATTGTCCTGGTATCCAGTTGTCTGTCACTTCTTAATTTTAGAAGCTGCTTGCTCTGTACTTCCTGTTTATTCAGATATATTTATCCTTCTAAGGTCTCTGATATGGTTGAAGAGTAGATAGTTATATTCTCACAGTTAAGTTTTAAGTTTAGGAATTAAAAGGATGTTCTAGCCTAAGAAGGTGTTTTTAAATTGGTAATGCAAGTTAGGTGTAAACTGAGTTAGGAATAGAACTTTAAACTCATCGAGATAGATAATAGAATATTATTATCAGTTGCTGAATACATGTGGACTGGACATTTGGAATGTATGTTTTACCATATAATTGTCATAACTGTTGCCTAATTGTTCTGTGCTGTATTTATTGTTATAAGAAAAAGATCCTTTCATTGGTCTAAAGAGGGAAGATGTTGAAGAGGAAAAGTATCTCTTAAATTTACAAAAAGATCCAGGCTTGGCTTGGTGGAGGGCTCAGTTTCTAAATCTGTGTTTCTCAACCTTCCTAATGCTAAAACCCTTTAATACAGTTTCTCATGTTGTGCTGACCCCTGACCATAAAATTATTTTTGTTGATACTTCATAACTGTAATTTTGCAACTGTTAAGAGTCACAATGTAAATATCTGTGCTTTCTGGGGGTGTTAGGTGACCTCTGTGAACTGGTTGTTTGACCCCCAAAGGGTTTATGACCTACAGATTGAGAACTGCTCTTTTAAATGCTAGTTCAGTAAGCCTGAGGATGTGAGTCCAGTCCTGCAGAACTAAGGTATAAAAAGGTGTGGTGTGGACTCTTATAACCCTGGTGCATTATGGTGTGTGGGTGTGTGTGTGCATGCAGATAGGAGAACCCGTGGGGCTTGCTGGTCAGCTAATGTAGCCAAATCAGCAAGCTCCAGGTTCATCTAAAAACAGTGGTGGAGAGTGATCACAGAAGACAGATGATGTTGACCTCTCACTTCCAAGTGCACTTGCACACACATGTGTACACATGAGCAAACAGGAACTCAGGCACATGTATCTTAAAGAGAAATCAAAGAGATTTACATATGTAAATATGTATTTACATTTATATCTTTTTTGTTTTTCTCAAAGACAGAGTTTCTCTGTGTGGCTGCCTGGCTGTCCTGGAACTCACTCTGCTGACCAGGCTGGCCTTCAGTTCAGAGATCTACCTGCTTCTACTTCACAAGTGCCGAGATTAAAGGAGTATGCCATCACTTCCTGGCTTACATCTATATATTTTATTGAATAAAAAATTTTCCTTATGGTATATTCTGATCATGATTTCCCCTTCCCCAACTTCTTCCAGCCCCACCCTACCTCCCTACCCACTCAATTCCATGTCTTCTCTATCCTTCTATTTAGAAAACAAACAGACAGACAGACAAACATACAAGTCTAAAAAATTAAAAAAAAAACAAAGTAAAAGCACAACACACACACACACACACACACACACACACACACACCACAGAGCTGCAACCAGAAGGTGAGCCAGGCACCTCTGGTATCAAAAGACCGGTAGTTGTACACACAGGAGGAAACCATGGTTTATATAAGCCTTAAGTCCATTGTGGAGATCAGTGGAAGAATCACCTCTCCTGTGTGGCAGGCTATCACTACGGAAATCAATTTCACTGCTCTCCAAATTTCAGAGTGCTGTGTCCAGATTCCATCTTGAGAAGCTGCCCATCATTTGAGACTCAGCTATTTTGGGATTTTGAAAACAAGGAAAAAAAGTCTTGGAGCCTAAGGACACCTTCCCACAGTTTGAGCATTGGTAGACAGCCAGAAATATCAGTCTTCTTTTGTGAGTACATGTTTCTTTGTGTGCATGTACATGAGTGTGTGTGTGAGTGCATGTGGAGACTATAGTCTTACATCAGGTGTCTTCATTTGAAACTTAATCTTGTTGAGACAGGGTCTTTCATGGAATCTAGAGTCCACCCACTGAGCTGGCCTGGCTTTCTGGCAAGAAGCAGATGCCCTCTTGCCTTCATTTCTCCTCTGTACTTGGATATCTAGGACATTTTGTTATTTACATTAGAGGCTGGGCATTACACTGAAGCCCACTTGCTTTCTCTTGATCAGAAATTGTCCCACAAAGATGTTTAAGTAGCTATAAGATTGGGTTGTGGAGGTTACAGGATTCAGGGCACTGTCATCTGTAGAGAGTTTGGAGTTCCATCACAAGTGGACTCTTATGTATGGTTAGAGTTAGTAGCCTGTGGTAAGATGATTGCCAAGCTCTCTATCTTTCCTATGAAGTTTATAGCCACTTAAGATTGAGATCCCTGAGCCTATCTATTGGATGGAGTGACAGCCAAAATTTCTTCTTCCCACAGAACAACTTACAGGTGAGAAGTGTCTGCCAGTATTGAGTCGTTCAGGCATAGTGGCTGATTGATTCTCTTGGGTGTTTCAATACAGAGATCAATGCTCTGCTTGCCTCTCTGCACTCCAGGGAACCCCTCCTTTGCTGAGACTTTGTCAAAAGGGTTGGATGTAAAGAGACATGAGAGTTCTGTATTCCAAAACAAGAAAACATGACTCTTGCAATGGTTCATCATGGTTAATTGATCCCTAGTGACAAATCTTGCTAGATACCTTATTCCTCAGACATCACGAAGAAACTCCAAGTAAATAAAGTCCTAGGGAACTCATCTCTCAATGGACACAGCATATAATAGTTAGTGTCTGGGCTAACTGTTCTCCGGAGAGATCCAGAATGTTTTTTTTTTTTTTTGTGGAAAAGTCCCTATGACATCAGTATTGTGTTGTGAGCTTGGCTCTGTGGGCACCATAGGTCTTTTGGTCTTGGAGAGGTTTCATTTCTTGTAGCTGGTGCTCCTCTTTCCTCATATGTAGCTCACTTCAGGCCAAGTCCATTCTGGTGTCTTTAGTTACTGTTGAGGAAACACTTATATAATCAGAAAGATGCTTCTTGACTGAATGTGCCTAAGTCAACCTTAATAAGAAAAGGAGAGGAAAGCTATACAAAGAGAGCTTTAGGTATCCAAAACATCAGGGTAATTAAAATCTTATTTTTGTTCTTGGCTTTGGGCCTGTGATGTTTGAAGTTGTATCACATCCCTGAAAATTCCTGTTGCCTAAACTCTTGAGCTGGGATATAATGGTGACAAAAATGGAGACTTAGAATCAGAGAGAACATTCTGCATGATTGCATTGCCCAACTCTCAAAGGTTGAAAAAGTCCCTTTGCTCAGTCCATCCTGCTAGTAGGCTAATAAGGATACAGATCTGAGCAAGACTGTGCTGCTCTTTGCTGGAAGGGTTCAGAGTATGAAAGCAGACTGTGAGGTCACTACAGAATCATAAGTTCTTCTGCACCCATGATGCTGCTATTGGGGTAATTAGTGCAACCCCACCAGTTAGTGAAGTTCTCCAGTGTTGGAGACAGAAGTGTGATGTGTACTTCAGGAAAGCCTTGTTTGGGGTCAATGTGTCAGTGTGGGCTCTCCTGCCAGCTCCATTGCGCACATAGGATTTTTCTGAGCCCAGGCCTGTGCTGTGGAGTTCCAGGTAAGATGACATTGAACTGGTGGAATTCTGGAAACCCTTGTTAGTGATTTGGCCACTGTCAGCTCTCCCTTGTGTCTCAGGGTATTATTGAGGCAGGGTATGAAGGCAGCTTCCTGAGAAGGCAGGGAAAAAGTTTTCTGAAGGGCCAGGAGAAGAAGGTTAGGAAATTAAGTGGAGCAATAAAGCAAGGAGCTAGATAATGATGTGTTTTTGATAGGGGTATTCACTGAAACTGTTGGAAGGACACAGATGAGGAATGAGATTGAGAAGTATATGGACAAGCATGTATGTGTGTAGATGTCTCAGCTGCTGAAGTATTTAGAGGTAGCATGGGAGAACTTAGTTCATGTCTCTAAAATCTTTTTATGTATGTATGTATGTTCATATGTGTATGCATGTATGTGTGTATGAATGATCTGTCAATGATATATGTATGGAGGTCAGAGAACAACTTGTAGGAAGTTGTCTCCTTCTTTGATCATCTGGACCTTGGGGATTGAATTTTGATTGTCAAGCTTGGAGGTAGCTTAATTCACCAGTGAACCATATTCTGGACTTAAGTTTCATATGTTAATTCACATATGATGAGATTTTAATATCTCTGTAAATATGAGACACTGAGTTGCTTTCATCAGCACACAACATAGGAAATGTGATTCTTCTTTGTTTAAGTCACATGCAGTTATTTATGAGTACTTCGCTTGAAAACATAAACAACCTGGAATACACGATGTTCTTAGGAGATCTTTAGTAAGTGTTGCGTGATACTTCCCCCCAGGGAGACAAGACATATGCAACATCTACCCACTCCAGAATCCATGATAGACCAAAAAATGATTATACTAAAGGTCAGTTTGGTAAGCCAATGAGTTTTATTGAATATGGGAGAGTGGCTACTTGCAGGAGCAGGGAGAATTCAAAAGTAGTTGCATTACAGAAAAGGCCATCACAACATTCATGAGGATTCATGAGAGCTACAGATCCCCGAAACTCTCTGTATTATCTGCAGGCCAACCCAGTGGCAGGAGAGCCTCTTCTTAACATCTTGGCTGGTCAGACTTTCCTGTACCAGCAGCTGTTTAGTGTTTCCACATCCTTCGGAAGGGACCCTCAATACTCTTGGAGTTTCAGCTTTCCTAGGTGTGTGAAATTGATTTACTTCCTGAGTTTCAGGAGCTTCTTCACTGAGAGAGTGTTTCAATTAGGAGGAAATTGGTATACAATGTTTATATAGAAAAAACCCAAAGAAACATAGTATAATGCTTGTATGATCAATTTAGTTTTTTTTTTTTTGAGTCGTACTTCACCATGGATATTAAGTGGTCAATCTTATTAGTATTCGGGTGAGAACAGGATAAAGTATAGATAGGGAAAGCTGACTGATAAAATGCTACAATCCCAGTTTCTCCTGTTCATGAATCACAATTTGATGGGCACAAATACACACAGGGATATCTCTGGCTCATTTTCTGGAGCACTGATACACCTGCTTTGTTACATTTCACTACTTATGACTTTCTTTAAACCAGAAGTCCTCACCCTGTGGGTTGCAGCCAAAAATATTTATATTATGGATCATAACAGTAGCTAATTACAGTTATGAAGTAACAACAAAAATAATTTTATGGTTGTGGGGTCACCACAACATGAGGAAGTATATTAAATGGTCACAGGATTAGGAAGGTTGAGAACCACTGCTTTAAACTATCCTTGATGAATATGAAATACAGTGACTCTCATGACTGTCCTGCATAGAACCAAAACTTGCTAATATTTTAAGAAACGAAGGATGCAGAAAGAGCAACTTTTTCCCATGTCAATTCCATATGTGTGGACAATGTAACTTGGCCATACCCATCCTAACTCCTTCCTCCCACTCACCCAATATGTTTCACTCCCACCATCTAGTCCTCTTTCCCTCTTTGTAACTTAGTCTGGTTTACACTCCCTGATGGAACACTGGTTGGTTTAGTTGGCTTGATCATGTGCAGGTAATCATAACTGGAGTGAATTCACAACTGCATCAGTCATATCATGTCCAAAAGACAGCCTTTCACACCACTCCTCCCCATCCACAGCTGATAATTTTCACATAGGTCTCGGGGATCACCCTTGGTTTTCAGGCTTGCATGGTACCTTGCATTATATTTGTGGAGATAATGTGTCATTTCCCAAGTTGGGTTTTCAAAAGAACACAGATGTTATGGAATATCACAGTGACAATGATTTACCAGATAGATGATTTTCAGGTTTCTCTTTTTAAAAGTATCATGTGGGGAGAGATCCAAGATGGCACTGTCCATAGAGCATGGTATCTGAGTAGTAGATGAATGAGATTAGTCACTGTGGAGTGAATGTGAGGTCCTGCAGACAACTGTGAAACACAGATGGTGTCTGAATTTTTAAGGCGAACATTGAGACTGGTACCCACGCAAAACAGCTCACATAGGCCCCAGGAACACCACCCTGTGATCAGCTAGCTCGGTCATCCTTCTGGAGAGGAGCACTGACCAGAGTGGATCTAGCCCACAAGACGATCCAGCCCACAACTCCAGCCACCTGTCTACCTGATATCCAGCCTCCACGTGGACCTGTTTTTCCCCAGGAAAAGCAGCTGGACCACAAGAGCAAAGGTAAGTAAGATTTTCTTTCTGGAGTTCCCAACATGGTGGCACAGTGTGAACTTTAGCTGAGTGTCAGAGACCAAACCCAGTCCAGCAAAGCAATTAGGAATGGAGACTGACTGTAAACAGAGCTAGCAACAGTGTGTTCCACACAAACATTGGGAATGGTCACTCACCAAAGCACCCGAACTTTTGAGGCAGTCAGAAATAGGCACACCGATGCTTGCACCCATCTTGGGTGGAGCTCCCTGCCTGTATGTTCAGCCTAACTGCTGAACCAGAACAACTGTGTCAGGGAGGGGAGAACATAGGCTCACCCACAGCTCAACCTGCCTTTCTGAGAAGACCCACCAGCTCTCAGGTCCTTTTAGGATAGCCCCCTTCCCACTCCAGTTCCCTGTATATAGGTCCATTTGGGTTATAACCAGTTGAGGAGAGCAGCAGTCACTCTCTGAGAACCAGTCTATTACAGGGACCTACCCATCATCCGGAGGTGCACACCAGGATCTCAGGGTCACCCATCCCTCAGAACAGAGCACCAAGGCCAACTGGCATAAGAAACAACCAGACAACACCAGGATCAACCAGATGACTAAAGGCCAGTGCAAGAACATTATTAAAAACAAAACAAAACAAAAAACAAATCAATATGACCTCTCCAGAACCTAGCTTTAATGCTACAGAAAACCCTGGAAATTCTAACACAATTGAAACAAAGGAAAGTGACCCTAATCCTATACTTCTATTAATAATAGAAGACTTAATGAGGAAACCAAATACCTCAGAAAGTAACAACAAAATACTGAAAAAGAGGTGGTGGAAATGAATAAAGCTCTCAAAGGAATGGAAGACCTGAAAAGGGAAGTTGAAGCAATAAAGAAAATATGAGCTGAGACATCCATAGAACTGGAAAGCCTTAGGAAAAGAAAAGGAACTACAGACACAAGCATCACCAACAGAATACAAGAGAAATGGAAGAAAGAATCTCAGGCATAGAGGATAAATTGAAGAAATTGACACATCTGTAAAAGAAAATGTAAAATCCAAAAAAAGTCCTGACATAAAACCTTCAGGAAGTCAAGGACACTATGAAAAGACAAAATGTCAGAATAATAGGAATAGAAGAAATATAAGATTTCCAGCTCCAAGAACCAGAAAATATCTTTGACAAAATCATTGAAGAGAATTTCCCAAACCTAAAGAAAGAGATGCACATAACTGTACAAGAAGTTTGCAGAACTCCAAATATATTAGACCAGAAAAGAAAATCCTCCTGCCACATAATAATCAAAACACTAAATGTACAGAACAAAGACAGAATATTAAAAGCTGCTAGGGAAAAGGGCCAAGTAGCATATAATGGCAAACCTATAAGAATTACACCTGACTTTTCATCAGACACACTAAAAGCCAGAAGGGCCTGGACAGAGGTCTTGCAGACCCTAAAAATCCACAAATGCCAGGCCAGACTACTATTTCCAGCAAAACTGTCAATTAACACAGATGGAGAAAACAATATATTCCATGACAAAGCTAAATTCAAACAATATGTATGTACAAATCCAGCTTTACAGAAGATGTTAGAAGGAAAACTTCAACCCAAAGAGGTTAACTACACACAAGAAAACACAGGAAGCAAATAACTTGATGGTAGCAAAACCAAAAGAAGAGAAGCTCACTCACACACTATTTCCACCAACATTAAGATGTCAGGAAACAGCAATCACTGGTCATTAATATCTCTCAACATCAATGAGCTCAATTCCCCAATAAAAAGACACAGGCTAGCAGAATAGATGTGAAAACAGAATTCTGCATTCTGCTGCTTACAAGAAACGCACCTCAGCAAAAAAGATAGGCATTATCTCCAAGTAAAGGGCTGGAAAAAGATATACCAAGCAAATGGACCCAAGAAGCAAGCTGGGGTAGCCATTCTAGTATCCAATAAGTTAGACTTTCAACCATCATTAATCAAAAGAGATGGAGAAGGACACTTCATACTCATGAAAGGTAAATCCACCCACACTTGTTAAAGAAACACCACTAAACCTCAAATCCCACATGGAACATCACACATTAATAGTGGGAGACTTCAACACACCACTGGACAGATCAATGATGCAGAATCCAAACAGAGATATAATGAATTTGACTGACACCATGAATCAAATGGACCTAACTGATATCTACAGAACATTTCACCCCCGAAAAAGAAGAATATACTTTCTTCTCAGCATTTCATGGAACCTTCTCCAAAATCGGCCATATATTCAGTCACAAAGCAAGCCTCAACAGATACAGGAAAATTGAAATTACCCCTTGTAATTTATCAGACCATCATGGAATAAAGCTAGACTTCAACAATAAGAAAAACAGAAGAAAGACTGCAAATACATGGAAACTGAACAACTCTCTACTCAATGACCCCTGGGTCAGGGAAGAAATTAAAAAGAGAAATAATTCCCAGTGTGGTGGCGCATGCCTTTAATCCCAGCACTTGGGAGGCAGAGGCAGGCAGATTTCTGTGTGTTCAAGTTCAAGGCCAGCCTGGTCTACAAAGCAAGTCCAGGACAACCAGAGCTATTACACAGAGAAACCCTGTCTCAACAAAACAAAACAAAACAAAACAAAAAAAAAACAAAAAACAAAACAAAACCACAAAAAAGTAATTAAATTCTTCTTAGAATTCAATGAAAATGAATATACAGCATACCCGAACTTATGGGACACATTGAAAGCAGTGCTAAGAGGACAGTTTATAGCACTAAGCGCTTTCAAAAAGAAATAGGGGGGCTGATACATGGAGGTACCCACACTGGAGTGGTGGGAGAGAGGGTGGAGGGTGGAGGGTGAGACCGGGAGGGGATGCAGGGAGGGGGTGGTAATGGAGATGTAACTTGAAGTAATTAATAAACATAAAAAGATCATGAAAACAAAACAAACCAACAGCAGCAACAACAAAAATAATAAAATAAAATTAAAAAAGAACATGTGAGGGTTGGAAATGGTTCCACGTTAAGAGCACTTCATGTTTTTTTTCAGAGGACTGGAGTTTGGTTTCCAGACCGCAATTCAAGTGCCTCACAACTGCCTGTTATTTTAGTTCGGGAGGATTTGACACCTTCTTTTGTCCTCCCATGGCACCTGCACTCTTGTTCACATACCCATATATAGACCCACAATTAAACAAGCAAACAAACAAAATTTTAAAATAAATAAATAAAAATTATTTTTAAAAAAGTAAAAAAAAAAAAAGTTGGAGAGTTCCCATACTAGCAGCCTAAAAGCACACCTGAAAGAGCTAGAACAAAAAGAAGCAAACACTCCCAAGAGGAGGAGATGGCAGGAAATTATCAAACTCAGTGCTGAAATCAATAACTTAGGAACAAAAAGAACAAAACAGAAAATTGACATAACCAAGAGTTGGTTCTTTGAGAAAATCAACAAAATAGACAAACTCTTAGCCAAACTAACTAAAAGGCAGAGGGAAAATACTCAAATCAACAAAATCAGGAATGAAAAGGGGGAAATAACAACAGATCTTGAGAAAAATCAAAGAATCATTAGGTCCTACTTCACAAACTTGTACTCCACATAATTGGAAAACCTAAATGAAATGGACAATTGTCTTGATAGATTCCACCTACCAAGGTTAAATCAAGAACAGGTAAACAAATTAAATAGTCTCATAACCCTTAAGGAAATAGAAGAAGTCATTAGAAGTCTTGCAACCAAAAAAAGACCAGGGCCAGATGGTTTCAGCACAGAATTCTACCAGACCTTCAAAGAAGAGCTAACACCAATATTCTTTAAACTCTTCCACAAACAGAAACAGAAGGAACACTGCCAAACTCATTCAATGAGGCCACAGTCACCCTGATACCTAAACCACAGAAAGTGCAAACAGAGAAAGAAAATTCCAGATCAATTACCCTTATGAACATGGATGCAAAAATACTCAATACAATACTTGCAAACCGGATCCAAGATCACATTAAAAGTATTATACACCATGATCAAGTAGGCTTCATCCCAGGAATGAAGGGTTGGTTCAACAAATGAAAATTCAACAATGTAATCCACCACATAAACAAGCTGAAAGAAAAAAACCCCACATGGTCATCTTATTGGACCCTGAAAAAGCATTTGACAAAATCCAGCACCCTTTCATGTTAAAAGTCTTGGAGAGATCTGGCATACAAGGACCATACTTAAACATAATAAAGGCAATTTGTAACAAATAATAGCCAACATCAAACTAAATGGAGAGAAACTTAAAGCATTTCCCCTGAAATCAGGGACAAGGCAAGGCTGCCCACTTTCTCTGTATCTCTTCATTATAGTACTTGAAGTTATAGTTAGAGCAATAAGACAACTAAAGGAGATCAAGGGAATACAAATTGGAAAGGAAGAAGTCAATGTATCCCCATTTGCAGATGATATGATAGTATACATAAGTGACTCCTAAGGTTCCACCAGAGAACTCCTACAGCTGATAAACTTATTCAGCAAGGTGGCTGGATACAAAATTAATTAAAAAAATCAGTATCCCTTCTTTATACAAAAGATAAATGGGATGAGAAAGAAATCAGGGAAACAACACCCTTTACAATATCCACATGCAATATGAAATAACTGGGGGTAACTAACCAAGCAAGTGAAAGACCTGTATGACAAGAACTTCAAGTCCTTGAAGAAAGAATCTGAAGAAGACATCAGAAGATGGAAAGATCTCCAATGCTCATGGATAGGTAGGATTAACATAATAAAAATGGCTAATCTACCAAAAGCAATATACAGATTCAATGCTATTCCTATTAAAATAGCAACACAATTCTTTATAGACCTTGAAAGAACAATTCTCAACTTCGTATGGAATAACAAAAAACCTGGAATAGCTAAATCAATCCTGTACAATGAAGAAATCTGGATGTATAACATCCCAGATTTCAAGTTATTCTACAGAGCAATAGTAATAAAAACAGCATAGTACTGGTATTGAAATAGACCAGTTGATCAATGGAATTGAATTGAAGACTCAGAAAACCCCCGTACACCTAGGATCACTTAATTTTTGACAAAGAAGCCAAAACGATACAATTAAAAAAGGACAGCATCTTTAACAAATGGTGCTGGTCTAACTAGATGTCAACATGTAAAAAATGCAAATAGACTCATATTTATCATCTTGCACAAAAGTTAAGTCCAAGTAGATCAAAGACCTTAACATAAAGCCTGACACATTAAATCTAAAAGAAGTGAAAGTGGGGAAAAGGCTTGAACTCATTAGTACAGGTGACAACTTCCCGAACAGAACAACAGCTCAGGACCTAAGACCAACAATTAATAAATGGGACCTCATGAAACTGAAGAGCTTCTGTAAGACAAAAGACACTGTCATTCAAACAAAACGGCAGCCTTCACCAACCTCACACCTGACAAAGTGCTAGTATCCAAAATTTACAAAGAACTAAAGAAATTAAATGCCAAGAAATCAAATAATCCAATTAAAAAATGGGGGAAAGAGCTAAACAGAGAATTCATGAAGGAGGAATTCCTAAAGGAGACACTTGAAGAAATGCTCAACATCCTTAATCATCAGAGAAATGCAACTCAAGACGACTCTGAGATTCCATCTCACACCTGTCATTATGGCTAAGATCAAAAGCTCAAATGACAGCACATGCTGGCGAGGGTGTGGAGAAAGGGGAACCCTCCTCCATTGCTGGTGGGAGTGCAGGCTTGTGCAACCACTGTGGAGGTCAGTCTGACAATATCTTAGAAAACTTGGAATAGCTTTGCCTCAGGACCCAGCCATACCACTTCTGTGTATACATCCAAATGACTCCACACCGAATCACAAGGCAGTTTCCTCATCTATGTTCATAGAAGCTTTATTTGTAATAGCTAGAAACTGGAAACAGCCCAGATGTCCCTCAACCGAAGAATGGATAAAAAACTGTGGTACTTCTACACAATGGAATACTACTCAGCTATCAGAAACAAGGAAATCATGCAATTTGCAGCCAAATGGATGGAACTAGAGAAGCTCATCCTGAGTGAGCTAACCCAGACTCAGAAGGATGCACATGACATCTATTCACTTATAGTCGGATTTTAGCTATACAGTATAGGATATCTATACTACAAACAATGCACCAAAGGGAACATGGACATAGACTTTTTGTTTGTTTGTTTGTATGGTTTTTTTTTTTTTTAGTTTTCTCTCCCTGGCAATGAGACCCTTTTCACTGGTGGTACTGCCTTGTAGGCCCCCAGTGTATGAGGAGGATTTTGGCCCTCATATGACTTCTGAACCGGGGCGGGGGATTGTTATGTAAGGATACTCCACTCCAGAGGAGTGGGATGGAAGGGTTAGGGGGTAGAGGGTGGGAGGGAGGGGATGGGAAGGGGAGGAAAGAGGACAATATGATGGAGATGTAACCTGAAGCAACAAATAAATAAAGTTTAAAAAAAAGAAAATAAGAGAAAAAAATAAATGAGACCTTATGAAACTGAAAAATTTCTGTAAGGCAAAGGGCACTGTCATTAGAACAAAATGGCAACCTACAGATTGGGAAAAGATCTTTACCAACCCCACATCTGACAGAGGGATAATAACTAAATGAATACTGAACTGCAGCGGGCTGATGTGTAGAGCACACTACAATGGAGGAGTAAGATGGGTGGGAGAAAGGGGAGAGGGTGGGAGAGAGGCCTTGGGAGGAGTGGAGAGAGGGGACTGTGATGGAGATGTGAATTGAAGTAATAAATAAACTTCAAAAAAAGATTTTATGGTTGTGGGGTCAGCACAATATGAGGAACTATATTAAAGGGTCACAGCACTAGGAAGGTTGAGAACCACTGCTTTAAACTATCCTTGATGAATATGAAATACAGTGACTCTCATGACTGTCCTGCATAGAACCAACACTTGCTTATCTTTTAAGAAAAGAAGGATGCAGAAACAGTAACCTTTTCCCCTGAGAATTCCATGTGTGGATAATGTAACTTGGTTATACTCACATGAATCCTTCCTCCCACTCACCAAATACATTCCTCTACCACCTTCATGTCCTCTTCTCCTCTTTTATATGTAGCTTAATCTGGTTTACACTCCCGGATGGAATGCTGGTTGATTTTGTTGGGTTGATCTTGTGCAGGTATTAATAAATGCAGTGAATTTACAAGTGCAGCAGACATACTGTATCCAAAAGACAGCATTTCACACCACTCCTCCCCATCCACATCTGATAATTTTCATATAGGTCTTGGGGATCACCCTTAGTTTTCAGGCTTGCATGGTACCTTGCATTATATTTGTGGAGACTGCACCTCGGCTCCCAAGTTGGGCTTTCAATAGAATGTAGATGTTTTTGAATTTCACAGTGATGATGATTTTCAAGAGAGATGATTTTTAGGTTTCTCTCTTTAAGCATATCATTTGGATAATTAGAGTCCTTGGACAAGTAGCATTACATATGCATAAAAGTGTTCACATGTGACCCAGTATTATGTAAATGAATCTTTACAAAATAAAAAAATAAAGAGAAAAAAAACTCTTCACATTTTTCCTGAGAAAGGAAGTGCTTATTGTGAGGTTGTATTTCTTGCATCACACACCTGTTTTCTTCCTGTTTCCCCAGGAACTGAGGAAGGGAGAATGTGGAAGTGGAACCATACCTTTCTGGAAGACTTCATCCTTCAAGGGCTCTTTGATGACTCCTTCAACCACCGTTGTCTTTTCCTCTTCATAATGCTGGTCTTTGTTACTGCAGTGAGTGGCAACAGCCTCACCATTCTTCTCATCTGGGTTGATCCCCATCTTCACACACCTATGTACTTCCTGCTCAGCCAGCTGTCTCTCATGGATCTGATGCACGTCTTCACAACCATCCCCAAGATGGCTAGTAACTACCTGTCTGGCAAGAAGTCCATCTCATTTGTAGGTTGTACCATCCAGCACTTCCTGTATCTGTCTCTGGGTGGTGCAGAGTGTGTCCTCCTGGCCCTCATGTCCTATGACCGCTACGTTGCCATCTGCCACCCCTTACGCTACACTGTGCTCATGAGCAGAAGAGTGGGAGTGATGATGGCTATTATGTCTTGGTTGAGTGCATCTGTGAACTCTCTAATCCACACAGCCATATTGATGAACTTCCCTTTCTGTGGGTCGAGAATCATCCATCACTTCTACTGTGAGTTTCCAGCTGTTTTGAAGCTGGTGTGTGGTGAAGTCACTCTGTATGAGAAAACAATGTACATCAGCAGCATTATTCTTCTCCTCCTCCCCATCATTCTTGTCTCTATATCCTATGGATTCATTCTCCACAGTGTCATTCAGATGCGTTCAGCTGGAAGTAAGAGAAATGCCTTTGCCACATGCAGCTCTCACCTCACTGTGGTTTCCCTTTTGTTTGGTGCCTGCATATTCACCTATATGTGGCCCAGGTCCCAGCGTACCCCATTGCAAGACAAAGTTGGTTCCGTTTTCTACAGCATCATTACTCCCACCTTGAATCCTCTGATTTACACTCTCAGGAATAAGGATGTTGCTAAGGCTCTGAAGAGAGTGTTGAGGAGGGATATTTTCTAGTGACTACAACTGTAGTTGCCCTGGATATAGAGCTGTGTAGAATATACTCCTTATGTTGATCATGTTAAAACACTAATATATTTATTTGGTACTTTGAGAAAGGGTTTCTTTGTGTTGCCTTGGCTCTCCTAGAACTTGCTCTGTAGAGCATTCTGGCCTCGAACTCACAGAGATCCACTTGCCTCTGCCTCCCCAGTCCTGGGATTAAAGTTGAGAATATTTTTAAGATCCAGAGTCCTGGTCCTCTTTGAAGGGAACATGAGTGATTTTATTAACCTCTAAGCTTACTATTATAGTATTATTTCCACTAAGCCAACGCATACATTTTGTTTCAGTAAGTTGTTTGAGAAGTGGGGGACAATCTCAAAATATCTCTCTAGAGGAGTCAATACAGGGTGTTAGCTTAGTTGGTAAAGTGCTTGTTGTGCAACACGAGCTGAATTCCATCCCCAGAATTCACATAAAAAACCCAACATGGTGGCATAAGCTTTTAATCCCAGTGTTGTAGAGGTGGGGACAAGCTGAGTCCTGTGGGTTTCAGGCTAGACAGACAGACTGGGTGAATGGGCAGCTTCGGGGTTAGTGAGGCAAAGTGGGTGGGTGGCTCCAGATGGTTGAGCTTTAGTACACACACACATACACACACACACACACACACAGAGACACACACACACACACACACACACAGAGGCAGACACACAGACATACACACACACACTCATACACATACATACACACACATGCACACACTCATACACACACAGACACACATAGACACACACACATACTCACACACAGAGTGAGAGGATAGAAATCTACAAGTAGAGACAGGAAAGAGACAGACAGATGCAGAATAAAAAAGGTAAAGAATATGTATGAAGGTCAGTGAAACTGAAAAACTAGTATGGTAGTGAAATAAGGGTCTTTTACAATTAGTGTTTTTATAATTTAACCATAGGGAAAGCACGCCAAAAGAGAGTGTAACACTGGGACACACTGGTTGTTAATTAAAGTGTGGAGACTAAAGAAAGTTTTAGAATGGAATGTGGGCCAGCATGATGGCTCTGAGTGAGAAGGCGCTTGCCTCAAAGGTGCTGACAGTTTAGGTGTGATCTCATAACCCACGATGTTAGGAGAGAACTGACTCCTGAAGCTGTCTCTGACTTCCTCATGCATGGCATGGCAATTGCCTATGTAGACACACATGCACAAAAAGTAAATAATCAAACATATAAATAAACAAGATGTGAAAAGACAGAAAGAAGGAAGGAAAGATGATATGAAAGCCACAGGGAATGAATAATATATTTTGATTTTTTTTTGAGGCAGGGTCTCACCATGCAGCTTTGGCTGGTCTGGAGCCAGGGTAGCTTTAACTCAGAGATCTACGTCCCTCTTTCTCCCAAGTGCTGGGATTAAAGGTATGCACCACCATTCCTGACCATAATTTGTGTTTTTTCAAAAGATAATATGTATTTATGCTCTTATAATGTGTGTTAAATCACACAAATATTTACTGAATGTCTGTTATCAGCCAAGTGCTTAGGTAAGCTCTTGGGATTCCTCTTTATGAAATCTCACATCCTTTTTGGGATGCTTGTGATTTCTCTGTTCTGCAGTGGACCTACCACATGATATACAGATATGCAAGCTCATTATTTCAAATCATGAAGAATAAGAAGCTCTTCATGGTTTCTGAGGTTGTTGTTACCTTTTGGTGAATAATCAGACATATTTGGTTTAGAATCTGTCATCCTCAAATACTATAGCATATAATTAGTGAGACTCCCTGTGCCTCAGCAATGTTATATGAGAACCTTATATAATAAATCTTACATATAAAATACAGGTGTCTGAGAATCCGTGTTTGTTGTGTTGTGAGTTCTGTGCAGGAGAAATGAGATCAGAATGTCATCATTTGGAAATGATTTTAATGAAGGAATGTTGGGAAGAAGACAGAGTTTGTGGGAGCTCTAAAGACCCAAGCTTGATTTGATGGAAAGGTTCAGTTTTTAAACTAGTGCCCAAATGACCCTTTAATACAGTTTCTCATGCTGTGGTGACCCCTGACCATAAAATTATGTTCATTGCTACTTCATAACTGTAATTTAGTTACAGTTATGAATCATAATGTAAGTATCTATGTTTGCTGGTGTTCTTAGGGGACTCATGTGAAAGAGTCATTTAACTCTCAAAGGGGTTTGTGACCCACAGGTTGAGAACTGTTGTTTTAAATGCCAGCCGAGTAACCCTGATGATATGAGTCCAATCCTGCAGAACTGAGGTACAGAAAGGTGTGGTGTGGACTTTTATAACCCCTATGCAGGGTGGTCTGTGTGTGTGTGTCTGTCTGTGGGTGGGGTGGTGGTGGTGGTGGTGGTGGTGGTGGTGGTGGTGGTGGTGGTGGTGTGTGTGTGGCAGGCATTACTCTCCTGCCTGTTTTCGAGGTCTCTCAGGGTCTGTTTGCTGAGGCTTCAGAGTGTGCACCCACAGGTGCTGTCACTTGAGGCTGTGGCTCTCCTCACCATCTGTTAGGTTCTTACCACCTCAGGGCTGGCGATACTCCTGTGGCCTCGGGGCTGAATAGCACACCTCTTCTTTAGGTCCCGCTTTTCAGTAAGCACAGCCTTGGCTCCCACAGATGGTGTACTTCCGCTATGCACCTTGGTCTTTCTAGTGCTGGCTCTCGGGCTCAGCCCCCATGCCCTCAAGTAGGGCGTTGTTCTCACAGTAATCAATTGGCGTCTTGTGTCATCTTGTGAGCTTTTTCTAGGATCCTGGCCATGCCCTTCCACAGGACATTCTCTCTCAATCATGGTCCCTGGTCACAACTTTCAGCAGGGCCCTGTCTCTGTGATCTCCTCACAGTCTGTTCCATGGTCTTAGTCCAATTTGGGCTCTGCCGACCTAGATTTCAATCTTTCTAGCATCTTTCAATCTGTGGCAGTGTCCAGCAGCTGAACACTGTTGATTAGCAATGCCAAGTCAAAAGCCATTTCCAGTTTCCCACGCTTTCCTTCTTATACAGAGTGACTTTTCTTTGGCTACCTAGGACCACATGCACTGCCAGGTGTCAGGCTGACCTGCGTGGCTCTAAAGAGACTTCTCTTTTGAAGCACCCACATATTAACTAAAAAAATCTAGCTCACATTACATATCTCAGATTCTTGGACACTCAGAGTATGTCAGGCATGGGCTACATTTCGTGAAGTGGTAAATGGATGGAGCTAGAAAAAAATATCACCCTGGGAAAAGTAACCCAGATATAATTAGACAAATATAGAGTTTTTAGAGATTTGGCACCCACACTCCATGTTAGGAAACAGAGAGGAAGGAGATATCTATAAATGAGAGAGTGGACTGTCTTGATCCAACTACCATTTGCCCACAGGAATGCTGGGACTACAGATACATGCTACCATGTCTGGTTTTACTTGTGTTCTGGGGATTTAAATTAACATCTTCATTCTGAGCTGCAAGTGCTTTAATATCTAAGCCCTCTCTCCAGCCCACTGCAATAATGTGGTGTCCCTTGGAGTTTTCTTCCATATAATAGCTAGACTGATTCTTAACAAACACAGATCTTCCTTCTACTTAAACTCCTTTTAGACCTGGCTGAGAATACTTGGAAAACAATAAGAGCCAGGAAAGCCTTTGTATATAACAAACTACTAATTCTGTTTCATCTTCTAACTTGTATATGCTATCCATTTTATCTGCTTTGCCATTGTTTTTGAGACAGGACCTTATGTAGCTCAACCTGGCCTCAAACCTGCTGTGTAAGCCAAAGATGACATTGAACTTCTGAGCCTCCTTTCTCCATTTGGGATTGGAGGCATGAAACATCCCACATGGTTTACATGATGCTGCAATTTTACCTCAGGGCTCTGTGTATGGTAAGCAAGCACTCAACAAACTAAGTTACAGTACCTATGTAAAAAGTTTGGCATGGCCATGTGATGGAAGAGCACATAATGCATTGCCAACAAGAAATTGTCACATGTGGAGAACATGGTTTTTTTCTGGAAAGCATCCTTTGATTGACAGATTCCTTGGAGAGTGCATGATCTTGGTTAAAGGAAAATACCTTGTGGGAGATCAAAGATGGTGTTGACCATAGAGCATTGTATCTGAGTAGTAGGTGAATGAGATTAGTTACCGTGGAGTGAATGTGAGGTCCCCTAGCCAACTGTGAAACACAGATGGTGTCTGAATTCCTACAGCAAACACTGAGACTGGTCACCACATGAAACAGCTCATGCAGTTCCTGGGAACACCACCCTGAGATCAGCCAGCTCGGTCACGTGCCCAGAGAGGTGTGCTGGCTAGAGTAGATCTAGCCCACGAGTGGATTCAGCCCACAGCTCCAGTCACAGATCAGTGGCCCCGCCTGTCTACCTGATATCCAGCCTGCACGTGGACCTGTACACCCAACAGGGAAAAACAGCCGGACCACAAGATCAAAGGTAAGTAAGATTTTTTTCCCCAGAGTTTCCAACATGGCGGCACAGTGTGCACTGTAGCTGAAAGGCAGAGACCTAAACCAGTCATAGCAAAGCAATTAGAAGCCAAGACTGACTGCAAACAGAGCCTGTGGCTGTGTGTTCTCCACAAATATTGGGGCAGGTCACTCACCCTAGCACCCAAGCATTTGAGGCAGTCAGCAACAGGCACACTGAGGCTGGCACCCGTTGTGTGTGGAGCTCCCTGCCTAGCTGTTGAACCAGATCAACTGTGTCACTGAGGGGAGAACACAGGCCCAATCACAACTCTACCTGCCTTTCTGAGGAGACCTGCCAGCTCCCAGGTCCTCAGAGGATAGCCCCCTCCCGACTCCAATCCCCTGTATATTGGTCCAATTGGGTCACAACCAGTTGAGGAGAGTGGCAGTCACTCTCCTCTCTGAGGAGAGGAATACATCTCCATCGCAATCCCCCCCACTACCCCTCCAGCCCCATCCTCCCACCCTCTTCCCCCTCAACCTATCCATCTCCTTCGTTTTTTTTAAGTTTAAGGTATATATATCTTCCCCCCCCCAACAGCTCCCTCTTTCAGTCCAACAAAAGGCTCTTTCTCTTATAACAATAAATACAATACAAAACAACAGAAATAATTAGGCCACAATTATGAGTTATATGGCTTAGCATATATTCCCAATGTCCAGTCCATACATCTTTGGCACCTGACTTTAACATTCTACTATCTAACCATCTCCATGAGTTTAAAGTTCTATATCCAACACAGCTTTCATTCTAACTTGCATCACGATTTTAAAAACATCTTCTTAGATCCAGAAGACCCTCTTAATTCCTAAACAACCCAAAATTTAACTACGAGACTCTAGTTATCTAGTCTTCAACTACCTCAGAGATCTGAGAGGGATAAATATATCTGGTTATGTAGGAAGTGAAAGGCCAGCAGCTTCCAAAACTAAGAAATGACATACCAGAGGCTGCCTGGACAGTTCTCAATTTCTCTCCATACATTACAGCATCAATCTTCAGCCGTTTGACCCCGTTTTTCCAACAGACATTGATTTCTTCAAAATAAAAAATAAATTAAAAAAAGGAAAGTACCTTGTATGTTGGAGGTGTGATGTTGGCCAATTTGAAAACATCCTTGTGTAGATGTTGAGGGAGTATAAATAGAAACCCCAGAAACACAGAGGGGGTTTTGCTTGGCATTGCTTCTCTTGGCTGCTTTGCTTTGAAATACTCCAGAAAACACTTTGAGACTTGCTTCTTTCAAGACTTACTCCTGCCTTTGCTGCTAAGGCCCAGTTCAGGCTGATATTGCAGCACTACAGGTTGGGGATGTGTGTGAAAGCCTTTGCTGCTTTGGCTGTCCCTGCTGGTCCTCTTCTGAATTGCTGCTGATTTGTGCTGCTGTTGGTACCTGTTCATGTGTATGCTCTTTGTCTGGACTGCTGGTATCCTGACGAATCACCCCAAAGACCTATGTCTAAGGAGTTCTATGCCTTCCGTTTTTACTAACCTTTTTTTTTCTATTGTACCTCAGGTCAGTGGGTTGGAAGGGAGGTAGAGATAGTAATGTAATCACAGATAAACAGTTTAAAAGTATAACTTCGGTCATGTGCACCTTCAACTCCAGCAGCATGTAGGGGATGGTAAGACAGAATGATCCCTGAGGCTTTGTAGCCAGCCAATCTAGTCATATTAGCAAGTTTGAGGATCATTGAGAAACTGTGTATAGCAAACAAGGTGGAGGTCCACTGGGGAAGACACTAGCCATTCCCTCTAGCATCCACATTTGTGGACATATATCGGTACACACAGGAATATATACACATTCTTAAACACACACACACACACACACACACACACACACACACACACACAAGTCTACAACTACAAGGTGAGCCAGACATCCTTGGTATCAAAAGACCTGCAGTTGTACATCCAGGAGCAAACCATGGTTCTTACAAGCCTGAAGTCCAGTGTAGAGATTAGTAGAGATTAGTGAAAAATCACTTCTCCTGTGTGTCAGGCTATCACTACAGCGGAAATAAATTTCACTGCTCCCCAAATTTCAGAGTGCTGTAGCCAGATTACATCTTGAGAGGCTGTCCATTGTTTGAGACTCAGCTATTTTGGGATCCTGAAAATAAGCACATAAGTCAGGGAGCCTACGAACACCTTGTCACAGTTTGGGCATTGGGAGACAACCATAAATATCAGTCATTTTTTTGTGTACATGTTTCTGTGTGGATGTACTTTCGTGTGTGTGTGTGAGTGCATGTGGAGACCATAAGTTATATCAGGTGTCTTCATTAGTAACTTTATACTTAATCTTTTTGAGACAGGGTCTTTAATGGAACCTAGAGCCCACTCACTGAGCTGGATTGGGTTTTTGGCAAGAAGCAGATGTCCTTTTAGCTTCATTTCTCTTTTGTACTTGGATATCTAAGACATGTTGTCATTTATGTTAGGGACTGGGCATTACCCTGAGGCCCACTTGCTTTCTGTTGAAATTGTCCTGCAAAAAAGGTTAAGTAGCTTTAAGATTGGGTTGTAGAGGGTACAAGGCTCAGATCACTGTCATCTGTGGGGAGAGTGGAGTTCCATCACCAGTGGACTCTTAATGGAAGGTTAGAGTTAAAAGCCTGTGGTAGGTTGATTGCCAAGCTCTCTATCTTTCCTATAAAGTAATAGCCATTCATGATGGAGAGCTCTGAGTCTATATAATAAACTGAGTGACAGTTTCCTCCCAAGGACAACTTACAATTGAGAAGTGTATTGAGACTTGAAGGCATAGTGACTGATTGATTCTCTTGGGTGGTTTGCTTGCCTGTCTGCACTCCAGGGATTCCATCCTTCTCAGATGTTTGCTAAGACTTTGTCAAAAGGATTGGATGGAAAGAAGTAAGAGGGATCTGTATTCTAAAACAAGAAAACATGACTCTAGCAATGGTTCATCATGGTTAATTGGTCCCTAGTGAGAATATTCCTGCATTATCCCAAGAGCCAACTCTTCCTAGTTTATTCCTCTGACCACACAAACAAACTCCAAGTAAATAAAGTCTTAGGGAGAATTCATCTCTCAATGGGAAGAGCACATAATAGTTGTCATCTGGGCTAAGTGTTCCTAGGAGAGATCCAGGATATGTTTTTCATTGGAAAGTTGCTATGACATCAGTATTGTGTTGTGAGCTTGACTCAGTTGGCCTCATTGGTCCTCTGGGCTTGGAGAGGTTTCATTTCTCATAGACAGAGCTCCAATTCTTTCATGGCTGGCTCATGCCAGTCCAAGTCCATTCTGGTGTCTTTAGTTACTGTTGAGGAAACACTTGTAGAGTCACAAAGGGGCTTCTTGACTCGATATACTGAAGTCAACCTTAATAATAGGAGAGGATGACTTTACAAACAGAGGTTTAGGTATCTAAAACAGTAGGGAAATCCAAATCCTATATTTTCCTTAGCTTTGGGAATGTAATGATTGAAGCTGTACCACATCCCTGCCAAGTCCTGTTGCCCAAACTCTTGAGTTGGGATAGAAAGGTGACTAAAATAGAGGCTTAGAGTCAAAACGAACATACTGCATGATTGCACTGCGTGACTCCCACGGGTGGAAGAATCCTGTTTGCTGAGTTCATCCTGCCAGTAGGCTGATAAGGATGTAGATCTGAGCTAGATTGCCCTGCTGTTTGCTGGAAGGGTTCAGAATGTGAATGCAGGCTGTGAGAGGGCTTACACAATCGTAAGTTCTGCTGCACCCATGTTGCTGCTATTGGGGTAATTAGCGCAACCCCAACAGTTAGGGAAGGTCTTCAGTGTTGGAGAAGCAAGTGTGATGTGTACTTCAGGAAAGCCTTGTTCGGGGAAAATAGTAGCTAATGTGTTTGTTTCAGTGTGAACTCTCTTGCCAGCTCCATTGCACACATAGGCTTGTTCTGAGCCCAGGCCTCTGCTGAGGAAATTCCAGGTATGAAAATGTTGTACTGGTGGTATCCTGGAAAATCTTATTAGTAATTCGGCCACTGCCATAGAGCTATCCCTTATATGAAGGGGTGTTATTGAGCCGCACAGGAGGGCAGCTTCTTGAGAAGGCAGAGAAGAAGTTATTTGAAGGGCTAGAAGAAGAATTTTAGGCAATTCCTAGGGGAGAAATAAAGAAAAGAGCCAGATAATGATGTGCTCCTGATAGGAGTATTCACTGAGACTATTGAATTGATACAAAAGAGGAACGAGATTGAGAAGTGTCTGACTAAGTATGTATGTGTGCAGATCTCTGAGCTGCTGAAGTAATTAGAGGTAGCATATGAGAACTTCATTCATGCTTCTAAAATTGTTTTATATATCTATGTTCATATATGTATATGTATGTGTGTATGTATGTACATATATATGTGTGTGTGCATAACCTGCAAATGATATATTATGCATGGAGATCTGTGGACAACTTTGAAGGGATTTATTTTCTTATTCTATCATTTGGACCCTGGGAATTGAATTTGGATTGTCAAGTTTGGGGGTAGGTTCCTTTACCAGTGAACCATGTTTTGGACTGTTAAGGTTTATATGTTAATGCACATAGGATGAGATTGAAATAATGCTGTAAAGATGAGACATTGAACTGCCTTCATCAGCACACAGCATAGGAAATGTGATTCTTCATTGGTTAAGTCACACTTTGAAGAATGCATTTAGTTTTGAATTCTTTGCTTGAAAACATAAACAGTCTGGAATGTATGATGGTCTTAGGAGATCTTTAGTAAGTGTTGAGTAACACTTTTCCCAGGGAGACATGAAAAAGGCAGAATCCATGACAGATCAAAATGATGATTATACTAAAGTTCAATTTGGTGAACCAATGAGTTTATGGAGTACCGGAGAGTGGCTATTTTCAGGAGCAGGGAGAACTCAAAAGTAGGTGCATTACAGAAAAGCCCATCACAACATTCATGAGGACTCATGACCCTAAAATTCTCTGTATGACCTGCAGGCTGCCCCAGTGGCAGGAGTGTCTCTTCTTAGAAACTTGGCTGGTTAGAGTCTCCTGTCACAGAAGTTCTATAGTGTTTCCATATCCTTGGGAATGGACCCTCAAGACTCTTGGAGTTTCAATTTTCCCAGGTGTGCGGAAATTTGTTTACTTCCTGAGTTTCAGGAGTCTCTTCTCACCCTCATGGAGGTAGTGTTTAAATTAGGAGGAAATTGTTATACAATAGAGAAAGAGACAAAAATCATAAAGAAAAATAAGGTAATATTTGTAAAATCAATTTAGATTTTTTGAGTCATACTTCACCATGGAAATTAAGTGACCAATCTTATTAGTACTCAGGTGAGAATGGGATAAAGTATGGATAGGGAAATTTGACTGATGAAATCTTACAATCCTAGCTTCTCCTGTTCATAAGTCATAATTAGATGGGCACAAATACATGCAAGACATATTTCTGGCTTGTGTTCTTGAGCACAGATATAGCTGCTTTGTTATGTTTTATTTACTACTCTTGTGTTTTTTAAATCAGCAGTTCTCAACCTGTGGGTCTTCACCAAAAATATTTACATTATGACTCATAACAGTAGCTAAATTACAGTTATGGAGTTGAAACAAAAATAATTTTATGAATGTGGTGTCACCCACAGGAACTACATTAAAGGGTCACAGCATTAGGAAGGTTGTGAACCACTGATTTAGACTATACATGATCAGTATGAAATATAGTTATTCTCATGACTGTCCTGCATAGAACGAAAACTTGTTAGTCTTTTAAGAAAAGAAGTGTGCAAACAGCATTTTCCCCTGATGATTCCATGTGAGTAGACAATGTAATTTCATACCCTGACCCCTTCCTCCTCCTCACCCAATGCATTCCTCTCCCGCCTTCATGTCTTCCAGATGTTTTTTTTTTTTTATTGTGCAGTATTTATTTAGCTATTCTGGGTTTTTTTTGTTATTCCATATAAAGTTGAGAATTGCTTTTTCCAGGTCTATAAAAATTGTGTTGGTATTTGTATAGGAATTGCATTGAATCTGTATATTATTTTTGGTAGGATGGCTATTTTTATTATGTTGATCCTACCTATCCATGACCATGGGAGATCTTTCCAACTTCTCATGGCCTCTTCAATTTCTTTCTTCAAGGACTTGAAGTTCTTGTCATACAGATCTTTTACTTGCTTGGTTAGAGTTACCCCCAGGTATTTTATATTGATTGTGGCTATTGTGAGGGTGTTGTTTCCCTAATTTCTTTCTCAGCCAATTTATTTGTTGTATAAAGAAGGGCTTCTGATTTTTTTGAATTAATTTTTTATCCAGCCACCTTGCAGAAGGTGTTTATCAGCTGTAAGGGTTCTCTGGTCGAATTTTTGTGGTAGCTAATATATACTATCATGTCGTCTGCAAATAGGGATAATTTGACTTCTTCCTTTCCAATTTGTTTCCCCTCGATCTCATTTAGCTGTCTTATTGCTCTAGCAAAAACTTCAAGTACTATGTTGAAGAGATATGGCAAAAGTGGACATCCTTGTCTTGTCCCTGAGTTTAGAGGAAATGCTTCAAGTTTCTCTCCATTTAATTTGATGTTGGCTACTGGCTTGCTGTATATCACCCTTATTATTTCTAGGTATGGTCCTTATATGCCCGTTCTCTCCAGGACTTTTATCATGAAGGGGTTTTGGATTTTGTCAAATGCTTTTTCCGCATCTAGTGAGATGATCATGTGGTTTTTTCTTTCAACTTGTTTATGTGGCAAATTACGTTTATGGATTTTTGTATGTTGAACCATCCTGGCATTCTTGGGATGAAACCTACTTGATCAAGGTGTATGATACTTTTGATGTGTTCTTGGATTCTGTTTGCCAGTATTTTATTAAGTATTTTTGCATCTATGTTCATGAGAGTGAGATTGGTCTGATGTTCTCTTTCTTTGTTGGGTCTTTGTGTGGTTTAGGAATCAGGGTGACTGTGACCTCATAGAATGAGTTTGGCACTGTACCTTCTGTTTCTATCTTGTGCAAGAGAATGAAGGGTATTGGTATTAGGTCTTCTTTGAAGTTCTTGTAGAATTCTGTGCTGAATCCATCTGGCCTGGGCTTTTTTTTTTTTTTTTTTTTTGGTTGGGAGATTTTTAATGACTGTTTCCATTTCCTTAGGGGTTATGAGGCTGTTTAATCTGTTCACCTGATCTTGATTTAGCTTCAGAAGGTGGAATCTATCAAGAAAATTGGCCATTTAACTTAGGTTTTCATATTTGGTGGAGTATAGATTTTTAAAGTAGGACCTAAAGATTCTCTGGATTTCCACAATATCTGTTGTTATTTCTCTCTTTTCATTTCTGATTTTGTTGATTTGAGTTTTTTTTCCCTCTGCCTTTTAGTTAATTTGGCTAAGGGTTTGTCTATTTTGTTGACTTTCTCAAAGAACCAACTCTTGGTTTCATTGACTCTTTGTATCATTCTTTTTGTTTCTAAGTTGTTGATTTTAGCCCTAAGTTTGATGATTTCCTGCCTTCTGCTTCTCTTCAGAGTGTTTGCCTCTTTTTCTTCCAATTCACCCAGTTCAGCTGTTAATTTGCTAATATGAGCTGTCACAACTTTCTTTTTGAAGGCACTTAGTGCTATGAACTTTCCTTTTACTACAGCTTTCATTATGTCCCATAGGTTTGGGTATGTTGTCCCTTCATTTTCATTGGATTTTGAGTCTTTGATTTCCTTCTTTATTTCTTCCCTGGCCCAGTAGTCATCCAGCAAAGAGTTCTTCAGTTTCCATGAGTGTAGAGGCTTTCTAATATTTCTGTTGTTATTGAAGTCCAGTTTTATTCCATGGTGGTCCGATAAGATACAAGTGGTTATTTCAATTTTCTTGTGTCTGTTGAGGCTTGCTTTGTGTCCAACTATATGGTCAATTTTGTAGAAGGTCCTGTGCAGTGCTGAGAAGAAGGTGTATTATTTTGTGTTTGGGTGAAACATTCTGTAGATATCTGATAGGTACATTTGGTTCATGACTTCTGCTAGACTCATTATTTCTCTGCTTAGTTTCTGTCTTGATGACCTGTCCATTGTTGTGAGTGGGGTGTTGAAGTCTCCCACTTCTACTGTGTGGGGATCGATGTGTGATTTAAGCTTTAGAAGAGTTTCTTTTACAAATGTAAGTGCCTTTGTATTTGGGGCATATATATTCAATATTGAGATGTCCTCTTGATGAATATTTCCTTTAACGAGTATGTAATGCCCTTCTCTATCTTTTTTGATCAACTTCAGTTGAAAGTCTATTTTATTTGATATTAAGATGGCTACTCCAGCTTGCTTCCTGGGTCTATTTGCTTTGAAAACCTTTTCCTAGCCCTTTACTCTGAGGTAGCATCTATCTTTGTTAGTGAGATGCATTTCTTGTATGCAGCAAAATGATGGGTCTTGTTTATGGATCCAATCTGTAAGCCTGTGTCTTTTTATAGAGAGTTGACTCCGTTGATGTTGATGGATATTAATGACCAAAGGTTGTTATTTCCTGTTCTTTTGATGTAGGTGGTGATTGTGCATTTCTTTTGGTTAAGCTGCAGTGGAGTTTTTTGCTTCCTTTGTTTTCTTGGGTGTAGTTATCTTCTCTGGTTGGAATTTTCCTTCTAGAATCTTCAGTAGGGCTGGATTTGTGGGTAGATACTGTTTAAATTTGATTTTGTCATGGAATATCTTGTTTTGTCCATCTCTGTTGATAGAGAGTTGTGCTGGGTATAATAGTCTGGCTGGGCACCTATGTTCTCTCAGGGCTTGTAGGATATCTTCCCAGGCCCTTCTGGCTTTTAAAGTTTCTGAGGAGAAGTCAGGTGTAATTCCAATGGGTCTGCCATTATATGTTACTTGACCTTTTTCTCTTACAGTTTTAAATATTCTTTCTTTGTTCTGTACATTTGGAGTTTCAATTATTATGTGGCAAGTGGAGTTTCTTTTCTGATCTAATGTGTTTGGTGTTCTGTAAGCCTCTTGGAATTTTATTGGCATCTCTTTCTTTAGGTTTGGGAAGTTTTCTTCTATGATTTTGTTGCAGCTGTTTCCTGGGCCTTGGAGTCGGGATTCTTCTCTTTCCTCTGTGCCTATAATTCTTAGGTTCTGTCTTTTCATAGAGTCCTCGATTTCTTGGATGGTATGGGTGAGAACTTTTTTAGATTTCTTATTTTGTTTGGTTGTTGTACTGATTTCTTCCATCGAATCTTCCACGTCTGAGATCCTGTCTTCCATCTCTTGTATCCTATTTTTGATACTCATGTCTGTAGTTCCTGTGTTCTTCCCTTGATTCTCCACTTCCACTTTTTTCTGTCTGTGTTTTCTTTATTGTTTCTACTTCAAATTTCAAGTCTTGAAACATTTTTTTTTTGGTTCCTGCTCCAATTTGGTTGTTGCCTTGTGTCTTTTCTGTTCAAGTTGAGCCACTTTGGCTTGGAAATCTCTAATGGTATAGTCTGTTGCTTTTGCATGTAAAATTGTGGAATATTTGAATTCCTTCAGAGATTTAATTTCTTCTTGAAAGGAGTCTAATACTTTCCAGAATATAGATTTGTCATCATTTTCATTTGTTTCAGCTGTGGTGGAGTGTTCAGGGCTTAGCATAGCTGAATTCTGTTGGAGTCACATTTCCCTGACTTTTGCTGGATCTGTTCTTTCCCTGACCTTTAGCCATTTGGTTGTTCTTAGCTGTTTGCTCCTGGTGCCTTCTGGGCTTGGTGCCAAGAAGGGCGCTTTGGTGTAGAAGTCATATAACTTGGTGATCTGTAGCTTTCCACAAGCTGGATGGGGACTTGTGTGGAGGTTTGTTCTTAGTGTGTCTCCCTTTCTGTTTTTTCCCAACTGGGGACTCAGGTCAGGGGTTGTGGTGGGATGTGTTCCTGTAGGTTCCTGGGATCCAACTGGTCTTTGTATAGCTGATGATGCAGGTTGGCACGCCACAGCCTGTTGGCTGGGGCTGTAGCTCACCTGCAGGTTACTTGTTGGACTGCCCTCAGGGGGTTCTCAGGATCAATGTGAATCTAATAGCCAGAAGCACTGTGAGCTGGTACAGCCCACTTCCAGGCAATTAGCAATGGCCTGGGATTGTTTCACTGCTCCCGAGTCAGAGCTCTCTGTGTTGTAGTCTGGGGTATTCAACATGTAGTGGCTCTGGCTGGTATGCTCCTGGGTGTCCAAGCACAGAAGCTGTGGACCCTGGAGGTCCTAAGTTTGGGGGTTGAGTCTGCCAACTGGAGTCCTGAAAGGATCTAACAGGGAGGGAGTACAGTTTCCAGGTGGGAGGCACTCAGTGTTCTTATCTGGTGATTCTAATCCTTCTGTGTCTACATTTTCAGTACCAAGTTCTTTGTTGTCCCCGCTGTGCAGGTCCAGATGGGCTTGCGCCTATCTAGATGGTCCCCAGGGCACTTCTGTGCCTCTCAGCTCTAAGCACAAAGCCCATTAGTCTGAGTCACTCAGCAGTGCACTTAGGCCAAGACCTCACTGCTCTAGGGGTGGAACTATATATGCTGAAGATCTGGTTTCCAGCTGGAGGAGCCAGCACTATCAAAGGAGCCTGATTTTAACCCCATAACCTGTCCAGGGCTTGGACCCTGTGGCGATCCAAGTAGCCTTTCAACCTGGCCACCTGCCTTTCTGCCCGCTCTTATCTCACTGCTCCTACATCTGTGCTGGAGCTGTCCTGTGGATACTGGGAATTGGTGCTGCTGTCCTCCAAGTCCTGGGACACTGCAGTGGTGGCTGGCAGCATAACCCACTGCTGGAAGTGTATCCCTCTGCTCTGCCTAGCTGCAGTTTTCTTCCCAGTGACTGCAAATCCAATTGAAGGGCCTGTAAATGATGATGATTTTCAAGATGGATTATTTTTAGGTTTCTATTTTAAAAAAATATAATTTGGATAATTGAAGTTATTGGGCAATTAGAAATAGATATGCACAAAAAAATCCACATGTGACCCAGTATTATGTCAAATGGATCTTTTCAATATTATATATGTGAAGTAAGGAGAAAAAAACTTTTCACATTTTTCCAGAGAAAGGAAGTGTTTATTGTGAAGTTATGTTTTTTTGCATCATACTACTGTCTTCTCCCTGTTCCCCCAGGAACTGAGGAAGGGAGCATGTGGAAGTGGAACCAGACCTCTGTGGAAGAGTTCATCCTTCAAGGGCTCTTTGATGACTCCTTCAACCACAGTTTTCTTTTCCTCTTCGTCATGTTGGTCTTTCTTGCCGCAGTGAGTGGCAACAGCCTCACCATCCTCCTCATCTGGGCTGACCCCCATCTGCACACACCCATGTACTTCCTGCTCAGCCAGCTCTCCCTCATGGATCTGATGTACGTCTTCACAACCATCCCCAAGATGGCTAGCAACTACCTGTCTGGCAAGAAGTCCATCTCGTTTGTGGGCTGTGCCACCCAGCACTTCCTGTATCTGTCTGTGGGTGGTGCAGAGTGTGTCCTCCTGGCTCTCATGTCCTATGACCGCTATGTTGCCATCTGCCACCCCTTACGCTACACTGTGCTCATGAGCAGAAGAGTGGGAGTGATGATGGCTGTCATGTCATGGATGAGTGCATCTGTGAACTCCCTAATCCACACAATCATTCTGATGAACTTCCCTTTCTGTGGGTCGAGAATAATCCACCACTTCTACTGTGAGTTTCCAGCTATTTTGAAACTGGTGTGTGGGAACATCACTGTGTATGAGAAAACAGTGTACATCAGCAGCATTATCCTTCTCCTCCTCCCCATCATTCTTGTCTCTACATCCTATGGATTCATTCTCCACAGTGTCATTCAGATGCGTTCAGCTGGGAGTAAAAGAAATGCCTTTGCCACATGTAGCTCTCACCTCATTGTGGTTTCCCTTTTGTTTGGTGCCTGTATATTCACTTATATGAGACCCAGGTCCCAGCATACCCCATTGCAAGACAAAGTTGGTTCTGTTTTCTATAGCATCATTACTCCCACCTTAAATCCCCTGATTTATACTCTCAGGAATAAGGATGTTGCTAAGGCACTGAGGAAAGTGTGCAGGAGAGGTCTTATCACCTAGTGACTGCAATTGTAGTTTTCCAGAATGCATATTTTAATAGGATTTGCCTTAAACTGATTTGAGTAAATTCCTCATGATTTTTGACTAGTCACAAATGACATGGCTAATGTGTAATTATAATATGATTCTAACATGATTTCCATTATCTCATCCAAACTGATAGAATAACTGCCACTGTCTTTTGACCCTTAACCTAAACCTCTGGTTGTAAGAATGGCATGGAATATTCTACAAAACACCACAAGTTCTTTTTTTCTTTTAAAAATTTGTTTATTAATTCAAGTTAGATGTGAAAATACTCAATAAGATACTTGCCAACCGAATCCAAGAGCACATCAAAAGTATTATACACCATGATCAAGTAGGCGTCATCCCAGGAATGCAGAGGTGGTTCAACATATGAAAATCCATCAATATAATCCACCATATAAACAAGCTGAAAGAAAAAGACACATGATCATCTCGCTAAATGCTGAAAAAGCACTTGACAAAATCCAATATCCCTTCATGCTAAAAGTTCTGGAGAGAGCTGACATACAAAGACCATGCCTAGAAACAATAAAGGCAATATACAGCACACCAATAGCCAATATCAAATTAAATGGAGAGAAACTTAAAGCATTTCCTCTAAAATCAGGTACAAGGCAAGGATGCCCACTTTCCACATTTCTTTTCAAAATAGTACTTGAAGTTCTAGCTAGAGCAATAAGACAACTAAAAGAGATCAAGGGGGATACAAATTGGAAAGGAGGAGTCAAAACATCCCTATTTGCAGATGATATGATAGTATAAATAAGTGACCCCAAAAATTCCACCAAAGAACTCCTACAACTGATAAACACCTTCAGCAAGTTTGCTGGATACAAAATTAATTTAAAAAATTGGTAGCCCTTCTTTATGTAAAATATAAATGGGCTGAGAAAGAAATTAGGGAAACCATAGTCTTCAAAATATTCACAAACAATATAAAATACCTGGGGGTAACTCTAACCAAGCAAGTGAAAGACCTGTACAAAAAGAATGTCAAGTCCTTGAAGAAAGAAATTAAAGAAGACATTAGAAGATGAAAAGATCTGCCATGCTCATGGATAGGTAGGACCAATATAATGAAAATGGTCATACTACCAAAGCAATATACAGATTCAATGGAAATCCTATCAAAATACCAACACAATTCTTACAGACCTTGAAAGAACACTTCTCAACTTCATATGGAATAACAAAACACCCAGAATAGCTAATTCATCCTGTACAATAAAAGATCATCTGGAGCTATCACCATCCCTGATCTCAAGCTGTACTACAGAGTGATAGTAATAAAAACAACATGGTACAGATCATTTGATCAATGGAATCGAATCAAAGAACCAGAAATAAACCCACACACACATACAGTCACTTAATTTTTGACAAAGAAGCCAAAACCATACAATGGAAAAAGGACAGCATTTTCAAAAAATGGTTCTGGTCTAACTGGATGCTGACATGTAAAAGAATGAAAATAGGCCCATATTTATCACCTTGCACAAAACTTAAGTCCAAGTGTATCAAAGACCTTAACATAAAGCCCAACGCACTAAATCTAATAGAAGAGAAAGTAGGGGAAAGCCTCGAACTCATTGGTACAGGTGACAACTTCCTGACCAGAACACTAATAGCTTAGGCTCTAAGACCAACAATGAATAAATGGGACCTCATGAAACTCAAAATCTTCTGTAAGGCAAAGGACACTGCCATTCGAACAAAACAACAACCTACATGTTGGGAAAAGATCTTTACCAACCCCACATCCAACAGAGGGCTAACATCCAAAATTTATAGAAAACTCAAGAAATTAAACACCAAGAAACCAAATAATCAAATAAAAAATGGGGTAGAGGATAAACCAAGAATTCACAAAAGAGGAACTCTAATGGCTGAGAGACACTTGAAGAAATGTTCAACATCCTCAATTGTCAGTGAAATATAACTGAAGACGACTCTGAAATTTCATATCACACCTGTCAGAATGGCTAAGACCAAAAACTCAAATGACAGCACATGATGGTGAGGTTGTGGAGAAAGGGGAACACTCCTCCATTGCTGGTGGGAGTGCAAACTTGTACAACCACTGTGGAAATCAGTCTGGTGATATCTTAGAAAACTTGAAATAGCTCTATCTCAAGACCCAGCCATATCATTCCTAGGACTACATCCAAATGATTCCTCACCAAACCACAAGGACATCATGCCAACTATGTTCATAGCAGCTTTATTTGTTATAACTAGAAACTGGAGATAACTCAGATGTCCCTCAACCAATGAATGGATAAAAAAGCTGTGGTACATTTACACAATGGAATACTACTCAGCCATCAAAAACAAGTTAATCAAGCAATTTTTTGCCAAATGGATGGAACTAGAAAAGCTCATCCTGAGTGAACTAACCCAGAGTCAGAAAGATGCACTTGGCATCTATTCACTTATAATTGGATTTTAACCATACAGTACAGGATAACTACCATACAACTAACAGATCAAAAGGAACAGGAACATAGACTTTGTTATTATTTAGTGGAACATTTTGCCCTAGTGGAGCAGTCAAGTGGTCCCCAGTGCAAGAGGAAGCTCGCAACCCACATATGACTGCTGAAATGAAGGGGGCTGATATGTAGGGCACACCACACCAAAGGAGTAGGATATGTGGGAGAAGGGGGAGAGGATGAGGAGGTGGGATTGTAAAGGGTGGAGAGAGGGGACTGTGATGAAGATATAACTTGAAGTAATAAACAAATATTAAAAATATTTGTTTATTAGTTCAAGTTACATCTCGATCACAGCCCCCTCCCACCTCCCCTCTGGATCACACCCTCCCACTCTCTTCCTCCTCTCCTTCCTATCCTTTTTCTTGGGTGAGGGGGGGCTGCCACACATCAGTGCCCCTCAGTTCATCAGTCACATGAGGGCAAAGCACTTCCTCCTGTTCTAGGAACTGTTGGCATAGTGTTAAGCATTCTAAATGTTAATTGGTCCTGTTTTCTGTCTGTTACTCACATTGACTCTGATTGGTTAAATAAAATGCCGAGGCCTGAGATTGGGCAAAGACAGAAAAGGTGGGACTTCCGGAGATTAGAACAGGAAGCCTGTGCTTTAGACAGAGGATTAATTCATTCCAGCCAGCAGTAGGAAGAAGGAGGGACACACCATGGGTTAGAGAAAATAACCTCATTCCACATGGCCAGGAACATCGGCATACCGTGGAGAACCACAGTCCAAGGGTACGTATGTATATTTGGGTAATAGAATTAAGAGCTAGCTTAGATGGGTCAGGAATGCCCAACTCAGGCCAAGGCTTGTTAAAATCCATGCGGTCTCTGTGTGCTCATTTATAATGGCAGAATAAGGATTAAAGACTGCGGAACAAATTAACAATAATCTAAATATTGGTTAAACAATTTAATTAGCCATATTTCTTTTTACAAGGACCCTGAATGGCAGCTTAGCTGGGGTAAAGTATCCCACTAACAGGTAACAAAGTCCATGACTGAGAAACCCCCCACTTGCTAAGGGATACATATGAAGAGCAAGTTGCCTATCATCTATATTTGTATGGGGGTCTAGGTCTAGTTTAAGCTTTTTTTCTTCTTTTTTTTTAGTGAGTGTTTCAGTCTCTGTAAGCCTCTAGGGGCCTAGGTTGGTTGGTTCTATTGATCTTCATGTGTTGTACTTGACCCCTCTGAGTCTCTGTGTTCCTCCTCCCTCTCTCATTGAATTCTCCCAGAGCTCTAGCTAATGTCTGACTATGTGTCTCAGCATCTGTTTTGAACTACTGCTGGGTGGAATTTCTCATAGGATAGTTATGCTAGATTCCTGATCCTTTGGGTCTGTGGGTTACAGGTGGCTAACATTCAGCGATATGTGAATATAAACCATGTGCATCTTTCTAGGTCTGGGTCTAGGTTAGTTCACTCAGGATGAGCTTTTCTAGTTTCAACTGTTTAGTTGCAAATTGCATGATTCCTTGTTTCTGATAGCTGAGTAGTATTCCATTGTGTAAATGTACCACAGATTTTTAAATTAATTCTTCAGTTGAAGGATGTCTGGGTTATTTCCAGTTTCTAGTTATTACAAGTAAAGCTGCTATGAACATAGTTGAGGAGATGTCCTTGTGGATTGGTGAAAAATCTTTTGGATATATGCCCAGGTGTGATATGACTGGGTCTTGAGGTAGAACTAGTCCACATTTTATGAATAATGCCAGATTGATTTCCAAAGTGTACAAGTTTGCACTCCCATCAGCAATGGAGGAGTGTTCCCCTTTCTTCATAACTTCACTAGTATGTGCTGTCACTTGAGGTTTTGATCTTAGTCATTCTGATGGGTGTGAGATGGAATCTCAGAATAATTTTGAGTTGCATTTCCCTGATGATTAAGGATATTGAGCATTTCTTCAAGTGTCTCTTGGCCATTAGAGATCCCTCTTTTGTGAATTTTGGTTTATCACTGTACCCCATTTTTCTTCTCTTTTTTCCTTTATTTTTTTCTTCAAGTTACATCTCAATTGCAGTCCCCTCCCTAATCCCCCTCCAGTCCCACCCTCCCACCCTCAACCCCCAACCTCTTCCCTTTTTTTTCTTTTAAATTTAAGGTATATCTTATCTCCCCCTATAGTTTCCCATTTCAGTCCAACAAATGGCTCTTTCTCTTATAATAATAAATACAATACAAAAAAACAGAGGTAATTAGGCCACAGTTATGAGGGTTATATGGCTTAGCGTACATTCCCAATGTCCAGTCCATCTATATCATACTGAGTTGCAACACAATTTTAAAAGTATCTTCTCACCCATAACATCCAAGAAATCAAGGACTCAATGAAAAGAAAGAACCTAAGAATTATAGGCATAGAGGAAAGAGAAGACTTCCAACTCCATGGTCCAGGAAATATCTTCAACAAAATCATAGAAGAAAACTTCCCAAACCTAAAGTAAGAGATGCCAGTAAAAATCCAAGAGGCTTACAGAACACCAAACAGATTAGATCAGAAAAGAAACTCCTCTCACCACATAATAATAGAAACTCCAAATGTAGAGAACAAAGAAAGGATATTAAAAGCTGTAAGAGAAAAAGGCCAAGTCACATACAATGGCAGACCCATCAGAATCACACCTGACTTCTCCTCAGAAACGTTAAAAGCTAGAAGGGCCTGGACAGATGTCCTACAAGCCCTGAGAGAACATAGGTGTCCAGCCAGACTACTATACCCAGCAAAACTCAACATAGAAGGAGACTGTACCCCATTTTTTGATTGGATTATTTGGTTTTTTGGTGTTTAATTTCTTGAGTTCTTTGTAAATTTTGGATATTAGCCCTCTATCAAATGTGGCATTGGTGAAGTTCTTTTCCCAATCTGTAGGCTGCTGTTTTCTTCTAATGACAGTGTCCTTTTCCTTCCAGAAACTTTTGAGTTTCATGAGGTCCCATTTATTGATTGTTGGTCTTATAGCCTAAGCTATTGGTATTCTGTTCAGGACGTTATCATCTGTACCAATGAGTTTGAGGCTTTCTCCCACTTTCTCTTCTATTAGATTTAGTGTGTTGGGCTTTATGTTAAGGTCTTTGATCTACTTGGACTTAAGTTTTGTGCAAAGTGATAAGTATGAGTCGGTTTGCATTCTTTTTAAAAAATGTTTATTTATTACTTCAGGTTACATCTCCATCAAAGTGCCCTCTTTCCACCCCTCCAGGACCCACCCTCCCACCCTCTACCTGCTATCCCTTCCCTTCCATTCCTCTGGAGTGGAGTGTCCCTACATTTTAGTTTCCCCACCCCAGTACAGCAGTCATATGAGGGCCCAGAGCCTCCTCATACACTGGGGGCCTAAAAGACAGCCCCACTAGGGCAAAGTGTCTCATTCACAGGAAACAAAGTCTATGTTCCTGTTCCCTTTGGTTCATTGGTTGTAATATAGTTATCCCGTACTAAATGGCTAAAATCCAATTATAAATGAATAGATGCCATGTGCATCCTTTTGAGTCTGGGTTAGCTCACTCAGGATGAGTTTCTCTAGGTCTATCCATGTGGCAGAAAATTGCATAATTTCCTTGTTTCTGATGGCTGAGTAGTATTCCATTGTGTACATGTACCACGGTTTTTTTTAAAATCCATTCTTTGGTTGAGGGAAATCTGGGTTGTTTCCAGTTTCTAGCTATTACAAATAAGGATGCTATGAACAAGAATGAGGATATGTCCTGTGGTTTGGTGAGGAACCATTTGGATGTGTACCCAGAAGTGGTGTGGCTGGGTCTTGAGGTAGAGCTATTCATTCCAAGTTTTCTAAGATATTGCCAGACTTATTTCCACAGTGGTTGTATACTAGTTTGCACTCCCACCAGCAATGGAGGGAGTGTTCCCCTTTCTCCACAACCTCACCAGCATGTACTGTCATTTGAGCTTTTGATCTTAGTCATTCTGACAGGTGTGAGATTGAATCTCAGAATCATCTTCAGTTGCATTTCTATGATGAGTAAGGATGCTGAACATTTCTTGAAGTGTCTCTCAGCCATTCGGGATTCCTCCTTTGTGAATTCTCTGTTTAGCTCTTTTCTCCATTTTTGATTGGATTATTTGGTTTCTTGGCATTTCATTTCTTGAGTTCTTTGTAAATTTTGGATACTATCCCTCTGTCAGATGTGGGGCTGGTGAAGATTTTTACCCAATCTGCAGATTGCCATTTTATTTGAATCACAGTGTCTTTTGCCTTACAGAAGCTTTTCAGTTTCATAAGGTCCCATTAATTGATTATTGGTCTTAGAGCCTGAGCTGTTGTTGTTCTATTCTGGAAGTTGTCACCTGTGCTGATGAGTCTGAGGGTTTTCCCCACTTTCTCTTCTAATAGATTTAGTGTGTCCGGCTTTGTGTTAAGGTCTTTGATCCAGTTGGACATAAGTCTTGTGCAAGGTGATATAAGTATGGGTCTATTTTCATTCTTTTACATGTAGACATCCAGTTGGACCAGCAACATTTGTTGAAGATGCTGTCCTTTTTCCATTTTATGGTTTTGGCTTCTTTGTCAAAAATTAAGTGATCATAAGTATGTGGGTTCATTTCTGGGTCTTCAATTTGATTCCATTGATCCACTGGTCTGTTTCTATACCAGTACCATGCTGTTTTATTACTATTTCACTGTAGTACAGCTTGAAATCTGTAATGGTGATACCTCCAGATTTTTTTTTTTTATTGTACAGGATTGATTTAGCTATTTTGGGTGTTTTGTTATTCCATATGAAGTTGAGAATTGCTTTTTCCAGGTCTATAAAGAATTGTGTTGGTATTTTGATAGGAATTTCATTGAATCTGTATATTGCTTTTGTTTCTATGTTGTTGATTTCAGCCCTAAGTTTGATGATTTCCTGCCTTCTGCTCCTCTTGGGAGTGCTTGATTTTTTCCAGTTCTTCCAGTTCTACTGTTAATTTGCTAATATGAGTTGTCACTATTTTCTTTTTGAAGGCACTTAGTGCTATGTACTTTCTTCCTAGCATATCTTTCATTGTGTCTCATAGGTTTGAGTATGTTATGTCTTCATTTTCATTGGATTTTAAGAAGTCTTTGATTTCCTTCTTTATTTCTTCCCTGACCCAGTAGTCATTGAGTAGTGAGTTGTTCAGTTTCCATGAATGTGTAGGTTTACTGTTATTTCTGTTGTTGTTGAAGTCCAGATTTATTCAATTGTATCTGATAAGATACAAAGAGTCATTTCAATTTTCTTGTATCTTTGAGGCATGCTTTGTGTTCACCTATATGGTGGATTTTGGAGAAGGTTCCATGTGGTGCTGAGAAGGTGTATCTTTTTGTGTTTGGGTGAAACGTTCTGTAGATATCTGTTAGGTCCATTTGGTTCATGACCTCTGTTAGACTCATTATTTCTCTGTTTGAATTCTATCTTGATGACTTCTCCATTGTTGTGAGTGGGGTGTTGAAGTCTCCCACTACTAATGTGTTGGGATCAATGTGTGGTTTAAGCTTTAGAAGAGTTTCTTTTGCAAATGTAAGTGCCCTTGTATATGGGGCATAGATATTCAATATTGAGATGTCCTCTTGATGAATATTTCCTTTAACGAGTATGTAGTGCCCTTCTCTACCTTTTTTGATTAACTTCAGTTGAAAGACTATTTTATTTGATATTAAGATGGCTATTCCAGCTTGCTTCCTGGGTCCATTTGCTTGGAAAACCTTTACTCTGAGGTAGTGTCTATCTTTGTTAGTGAGATGCATTTCTTGTATGCACCAAAATGCTGGGTCTTGTTTACGGATCCATTCTGTAAGCCTGTATTATTTTACTGGGTGTGTGTGTGGGAGGTTTTAGTCTGTTGATGTTGATGGATATTAATGACCAAAGGGTGTTATATCCTGTTATTTTGGTATAGGGGGTGGTGGTGGTTGTGTGTTTCTTTGGTTTAGCTGCAGTTCAGTTTTTTTTTTTTTTTGGCTCCTCTGTTTTCTTGGGTGTAGTTATCTGCTCTGGGTTGGAGTTTTCCTTCTAATATCTTCTGTAGGGCTGGATTTGTGGGTAGATACTGTTTAAATTTGGTTCTCTCATGGAATATCTTGTTTTCTCCATCTATGGTGATAGAGAGTTTTGCTGGGTATAGTATTCTTGCCAGGCACCTAAGCTCTCTCAGGGCTTGTAGGACATCTGCCCAGGCCCTTCTGGCTTTTAATGTTTCTGAGGAGAAGTCAGGTGTAATTCCAATGAGTCTGCCATTATTTGTTACTTGACCTTTTTCTCTTACAGGTTTTAATATTCTTTCTTTGTTCTGTACATTTGGAGTTTCAAATATTATGTGGCGAGAGGAGTTTCTTTTCTGATCTAATCTGTTTGGTGTTCTGTATACCTCTTGGAATTTTACTGGCATCTCTTTCTTTAGGTTTGGGAAGTTTTCTTCTATGATTTTGTTGCAGATGTTTCCTGGACCTTGGAGTCGGGAGTCTTTTCTTTCCTCTGTGGCTATAATTCTTAGGTTCAGTCTTTTCATTGAGTCCTTGATTTCTTGGATGTTATGGGTGAGAACTTTTTTAGATTTCTCATTTTGTTTGATTGTTGTACTGATTTCTTCAATTGAATCTTCCATGCCTGAGATTTTTGTCTTCCATCTCTTGTATCCTATTTTTGATAATCATGACTGTAGTTCCTTCTCTCTTCCCTTGATTTTTCACCTCTAGGATTATGTGTGAATGTGTTTTCTTTATTGGGTCTACTTCCAATTTCAAGTCTTGAAGAATTTTATTCGTTTTATAGGTTTCCTGTTCCAATTTGCTTGCCTTTGTCTGCAAATCTTTCAATCCTTTTAAATCTTTCATTGCCTTGTCTCTTTCCCGTTCATGTTGGGCTGCATTGGCTTGGAGGTCTTTAATGGTATTCTCCATTGCTTCCATTTGTAAAATTGAGGATTCTTTGTATTATTATTATTATTATTATTATTGTTTTTGGTTTTTCAAGACAGGTTTTCTCTGTATCCTTGGCTGTCCCGGACTCACTGTGTAGACCAGGCTGGCCTTGAACTCTCATAGACCCACCTGCCTCTGGCTCCCAAGTGCTGGGATTTGGACCTGGTTCATTTGGAAGAACAGCCAGTGCTCTTAACTGCTGAGCCATCTCTCCAGCCCCCCGTTTGTGTTCCTTCAGTGATTTAATTTCTTCTTGAAAGGACTCCATCATTTTCATAAGTATAGATTTGTCATCATTTTCATGTGTTTCAGCTTTGATGGGATGTTCAAGGTTTGCTGTGTTAACCTCACTGAATTTTGTTGGAGTCATATTTCCCTGATTTTTGTTAGTTTTGTTCTTTCACTGACCTTTAGCCATCTGGTTGCCCTAAGCTGATTGTTCCTGATGTCTTCTGGACCATTTCAGTGGCACTGCCAGTCCTCTTTAGGGTGTTGCAGGGACTGTGTGAATATTGGGTGCTCAGTTAGCTGGGAGGTTACTCTATCTGGCAGTTGGGGCTGCCTCCCAAGACCCTGCAGTGATCAGACCTGTGGGAGACTGTATCAGTGCAGGAAAGCAGCCACCTGCCCTATCTGGGCCAGACCTTCTTCCAAGTGATTGTATATCCAGAAGAAGGACCTTTATGTCCAACACTTTTCTGGGTAAAGCCAGATATGCTTGTGCCTCCCAGCCAGTCACTCAGCTGGAGATAAATCTTGGTGAACCTGCCGTTCTCCTGTATGGAATGCTGGTGTGGAACCTGGATGCTACGGAGGCTGGTGAGTACCCCTAGCTGTTTGGAGCTATTCCTTGAGTATTTGCGTGGCTTTTGCCCGCTTCTGGTGCAGGGTCCATGCTAGCCTCTGTTCTGCACTGGGCTCCTCACTGGCCTCTCCTCTGGGCCCAGGGCCTATGCCCTGCACAGCTGGCCTCTGCTCTGTACCCCAGACCTCTGCCCCATGCTGCTGTCCTCCACTTTGGTCCCTGAGTCTGTGCCTTATCCTCTTCTGTGGCAGGGTCCGTGCCAGCCTTTGTTCTTCTTCAGGCTCCACACTGGAGTCTTTTCTGGGCCCCGGGCCTGTGCTCTGTGCCCCTGGGCTCCGCTTTGGTACCTGAGCCTGTGCCCTTGCCTTGGCCTCTGCTTTGGGCCCTGAGCCTGTGTCCCAGGGGTCCTGCCCAGGGACCTCCACTTGTCCCTGGGTTCGCTGGGTAAACCCCAAGGGTTCTCTCTTCTCAGGTTGTTGCTCAGCTTGTTTATATTTCTGTGATGTTGTAGTTATTTTCCCTGTGCTCTAATTATGTCCTTGCCATCTGCCACCATCTTGGATCTCTCCCAATCTGCATTCTTTTACATTGACGCTCAGTTAGACCAGCACCATTTCTTGAAGATGTTGTCCTTTTTCCATTGGATGATTTTGGCTTCTTTGTCAAAAAATTAAGTGACTGTATGTGTGTAGGTTTATTTCTGGTTCTTTGATTAGATTCCATTGATCAAATGTTCTGTTTCTAATGCAAGTACCATGGTTTTTTTTATTATTACTATATCTCTGTAGTACAGCTTGAGATCCAGGGATGGTGATACAGCTCTAGATGATCTTTTTTTGTACAGGATTCAATTAGCTATTCTGAGTTTTTTATTTTTCCATATGAAGTTGAGAATTGTTCTTTCAAGGTCTATGAAGAATTTTTTTGACATTTTGATAGGAATTGCATTGAATCTGTATATTGCTTTTGTCAGGATGGCCATTTTTATTATGTTGATCTTACCTGTCCATGAGCATGGAGATCTTTCCATCTTCTGATATCTTCTTCAATTTGTTTCTTCAAGTCCTTGAAGTTCTTTTTGTACAAGTCTTTCACTTATTTGGTTAGAGTTAACCCCTGGTATTTACATTATTTGTGGTTATTGTGAAGGATGTTGATTCTCTAATTTTTTTCCAGTCCATTTATCTTTTGTGTAAAGAAGGACTACCGATTTTTTTGAATTAATTTTGTATCAAGCCACTTTGTTCAAAGTGTTTATCAGCTGTAGGAGTTCTTTGGTGGAATTTTTGGTGACACAGACAGACAGACAGACACACACACACACACACACACACACACACACACACACACACACACA
>CAJQZJ010034231.1:391344-424636 GCA_907164525.1 Lophiomys imhausi
CCTCCAGTCCCACCCTCCCACCCTCAACCCCCCATCCTCTTCCCTTTCTTTTCTTTTAAGTTTAAGGTATATCTTATTTCCCCCTACAGTTTCCCCTTTCAGTCCAACAAATGGCTCTTTCTCTTATAATAACAAATACAATATAGTACAACAGAGGTAATTAGGCAACAGTTATGAGGGTTATATGGCTTAACGTACATTCCCAATGACCAGTCCATATGTATTTGGTACTTGACTTTAACATTCTACTATCTAAACATCTCCATGAGTTTAAAGGTCTATATCTGACTCAATATTCATACTAACTTGCAACACAATTTTAAAAGTATCTTCTTAGATCTATAGCACTCTCTTGACTCCTAAACAACTCAAAATTAAATTATGAGACTCTAGCTATCTGTTCTTCAACCACCTCAGAGACCTGAGAGGGATAAATATATCTGATTTTATAGGAAGTACAGGGTCTGCAGCTTCCCAAACTAAGAAATGACATACCTGTGGCTTCCCGGACAGTTCCCATTTTCTCTCCATACATTACAGCATCGATCTTCAGTCATTTGGCCCCATTTCTCTAACAGACATTGATTGTAGAGCAGGGGTTATGAAGGACTTACCTACCCTGTCTTGGCAGAGCTAGGCTGTCAACTTACCTGCTTCCAGGTTTTGTCCTTTTTGGACAGCATTCTGTCTACAGTTGGGGCAAGGGGCTTTTCCTACCAAGAGATAGGCTTGCGACTAATTCAATCATCTCCCATTGGAGATTCTTCGATGCTCATCTTCTACTTGGAGGAGAATAGGGGGTGCTGTCAGGAGTTGATATGTCTTGATGTAAAAAAATCTAAAGTTACGAAAACATCTTTGAATGCCATATTCTGCAGATCTCTTGAGGTTTTTGAAGAGGCCCTATCTATCTCTTATATTAGGGTAAGCAGATGTTGCTTGTCTCTTAGCAGGTTTATTTCTGATTAGCTTAGAAAGTAACTATAATAGGCTGTCATAGTACCTAACTGAATGACCAGCTTGCATAACCATTAGTTTGCATTTCTTAATTATCCTAAACAGTTTATGACAATTAGTAGTAAAAGGCCGAAACATCACATTTCATTTTTTTCTTTACCTCCTAACCCTTCCATCCCATTTCTCTTGGGTGGGGTGTCCTTATATAACAGTCCCTCATCTCAGTTGAGAGGTCGTATGAGGGCCAAGAGCCTCTTCATTCATTGGGGATCTACGAAGCAGTACCAGTCTGGCCATATCTTAGAAAACTTGGAATAGCTTTGTCTCAGGACCCAGCCATACCACGTCTGGGTATACATCCAAATGATTCCTCACCAAATCACAAGGAAGTTTCCTCATCTCTGTTTATACGAGCCTTATTTGTAATAGCTAGGAACTGGAAACAATCTAGATGTCCCTCAACCCAAGAATGGATTAAAAAACTGTGGTACATCTACTCAATGGAATACTACTCAGCCATCAGAAACAATGAAATTACGCAATTTGCAGCCAAATGGATGGAACTAGAGAAGCTCTTCCTGAGTGAGCTAACCCAGACTCAGAAGGATGCACATGACACCTATTCATTTATAGTTGGATTTTAGCCATATAGTACAGGATAACTATACTACAACCAATGCACCAAAGGGAACATGAACATAGACTTTGTTTTCTGTCAATGAGACACTTTGCCCTAGTGATGCTTCCTTGTAGGTCCCCAGTGTATGAGGAGGATTTTGGCCCTCATATGACTGCTGAACTGGGGTGGGGGACTGTTATGTAGGGACACTCCACTCCAGAGGAGTGGGATGGAAGGGATAGGGGCAGAGGGTGGGAGGGTGGGACTGCAAGGGATGGAAAGAGGACACTATGATGGAGATGTAACCTGAAGTAATAAATAATAAATAAATCAATTAAAAAATGTGTATTTCCTTTTTAGGGCACCTAATTCCCAGCATCTGCTTCTGACTCCTGACATCTATTCCAGGAGTTCTGTCTCGCCCCTTCTGTCCTGCATACACAACGGCATTCATGTGCACCCATGTCTCACTCTGATCCCACACCTAGTTGAAAATAAATATTAAAAGAGATTTTGACTTATGAAATTTGAATATAATATGCTTATTAGGTAAATGCACTGTGGCCAAGTCTGAAGACCTGTGTTCCATTCGTGGGAACTGTACAGTGAAAAGAGAGAACTTACTTTTATAAGTTGTCCTCTGATTTCCATATACATTCTCTCTCTCTCTCTCTCTCTCTCTCTCTCTCTCTCTCTCTCTCTGTGTCTCTCTCTCCCCCCAAAAAAGCTCCTCTTAACCCTTAGGAGACATATTTGGAGACAGTCAATGGACTCTTTCATCTGTTCTTAATATGTGGTTTAAATCTCTCTCATTTGTCTTTCACCATTATTCATTTCCTTAATTACCATGTGGGGATGGGAGGCTCAGTCTCTCCTTACAGGATTCTCAGAGCCCAGGCTAATGCACTAAAACTGGTAACACACCAATAAACACGATTATATTTATTTTTGATCCTAGTATTTTATTGTTATTCAAAATTGAACTTTGACGTGTTAGGGACTCAGAAAAAAGATAAATATTCAATATTGATAACATTGAATGCTTTAAATGCTTGTGTGATTAGTTTCAGTTCAATGTACTATAGTTACCATTTGTTCTTTATCCCCAGCCAGAGCTGTATTTTCTGTTACTTATCTATGTCTTATGCCTGGCTGTGAGTCATCTGTCTACTCTAAGTACTTATAGTAGGCAGGTAGCAGTAGGCAGTGGATGCTTCAATAAAAGTCAGAGGTCAGGATGTACTTCTGGTACATAGTGTCTGTCTTCACACCTTCAGTTCAGTTCTCAGGGTAGATGTTTCTTCACGTTGAAAGATATTACACAGAACAAAGTTCACAAAAGCATTCTTCCTTTTATAGGCTAAGACCTTACAGATTGGTTTAGCCTTAATGCTGCCTGGGCTTTAGTCTCAAAGAAAGACCAGGCTAGCCCACCCCGTAAGACCATAGGCCTATAGTTGGATTGGACAGGGGAAGGTCATGCTACATGTAATTAGCATGAGATCCTATTAACTAAGTTATGTTTTCAGGGAAAAATGTGATTTGTTCCAGAAGGATTTTACACCTTGTGAATGTGTGTGTGTGCGTGTCTGTTTGTGTATGTGTCTGTGTGAATGTGTGTGTGTGTGTCTGTGTGCATGTGTCTGTGTATGTATGTGTGTGTGTTTCTGTTTGTCTGTGTGTGTGTCTGTGTGCAAGTCTTTGTGTGTCTGTGTGTGTGTGTGTGCGTGTCTGTATGTGTATGTGTCTGTGTGTCTGTGTGAATGTGTGTGTATGTGTGTGTGTGTGTCTGTGTGTGTGTCTGTGCCTGTCTGTGTGCCTGTGTGCATGTGTGTGTCTGTGTATGTGTGTGTGTGTGTCTGTATGTATGTGTGTGTGTGTGTGTCTGTCTGTGTGTCTGTGTATGTGTGTGTGTGTGTGTGTGTGTGTGTGCATGTTTGGGGGCCAATGGTAAGTGGTCTTCCTCTGTTGCTTTCTACTCTCACTGGATGTGGAGCTTTGTTGATTTGGCTACCCTGACTGCTTAGTAACACCACAGGATCCTTCCCTCACTGGCTCCTTGTCACTGGGGTTACAGACATTTTGTGCTTGGATTTTAGGGGACCCATTGTGGATCCTCAAATTTATGCTGTGAGCACTTCCCTAGCCTGGTTTAAAAATTTAAAAGTATAAAAAGGCTTTGAATTTGGGCGAGGTCATTAAGTCATCAACAGTTAGGACACAGTAATCTCTTCATGTTTCCATATACTCTGTGCTCTTTGGTTGGGAGTGTAGAAAAAGAGCTCTTCCACAACACAGTGCACATTGCCGTGACTTGACTCTTGATTTGTCCTTGCCAGGATGAGATTGACTATTAGTTCTAGAAGACACATGTGGGATCTGCTGAGGGGGGAATCACAGACAAGAATCTGAGCTTCAACCAAGAAGTCTGTGTGTACCTGTGCAGGTATGAGGGCATGTGAGAGCACACATGTGTATAGCCCGGAGATTGGTATCAAACATTTTTCCCAATTACTTTCTACCTTTATTTTTTAAGATTATTTTATTTTTACTTATCTGTATGCTGATGTCTATGTGTGTATATCATGTGCATGCAGTTGAGCATGTAGGCCAAAATATCTAGATCTCTTGGAGCTAGAGTTACAGGCTGTCTGTGGTGGGTGTTGGAATTGAATTCCAATTTTCTGCAAGTACAGCAAATGTGTCCTGTGTGGTGGCTCATTTCTTTTATGTGAGCACTTGGAATACAGAGGTAGGTAGATTTCTTTGAGTTCGACACCAACCTGCTGGTTTACATAGTGAGGCTGGGGCCGGTCAGGGGTGCATAGTGATATCCTGTCTAATAGTAATAGCAACAATAATAATGATAACATTAACAAAAAGACCAGTAAATGCTCTTACCCACTGAACCATCTTTCCATACCTTCATCTTCAGTTTTTTAAAGGATTTCCAATTCTTTATTCATTTTTCCAAAATACACCACAGGTTGACCAGACTGTTGGATCTCTCCCCGATTCCTACAGAGAGTTTCTTCATGAGTCAGAAACGTAGGATTCTTCCCCATGTTGAGGAGGGCATCTCATCCACTCACCAACTTTCGAAACCCTGATCTTCTAAGAAAAAGGAACATGAAGACTCACTCTACAGTTGCAATTCCAGCATGGAGGACTGACGTTTCAAAAAATTCCTTTGTCTCATCCTTCATTTTTTGAAACAGCGTCTCTCACTCAATCTGAAGGTTATTGATTAGGGTAGGCTGACGGGCCAACGATCCTCAGAGATCTGCCTGACTTCACAAGGCTGGGACTGCAGGCACAAACTGTGTGTATTCTAAATCTCCCTCCATATTCACTTAATAGATCATGTTTTTGAGTCATAAAAGTTGATGTGTGAGGTTGGAGAGATGACTTAGCAGTTAAGAGTCTTCTTACAGAGGACCCAGGCTCTGTTTCCAGCTCCCACATGGTGGCTCAAAACTATTTGTGATTCCAACACGGCCCATGATTTCAATTCTGGAAGATCTGACACCCTCTTCTGATTTCCTAGGCCTCAAGCTTGCTCTTGTTGGACATAGAAACATATGAAGCAAAACACTCGCACACATACAATGAAAACATCTAAAAAATTAATTATTAAAAGTTGCTACTGCAAAGCTGCTGATTGTCACCGAAACTTAGTTTTTCTAATGTTTATTTGTTACTTCAGGTTACATATCCATCACAGTGCCCTCTTTCCACCCTTCCCAGTCCTGCCCTCCCACCCTGTACCCCTTATCCCTTCCATCCCACTCCTCTGGAATAGAGTGTTCCTACATATCAATCCCCCACCTGAGTTCAGCAGCCAAGAGCCTCCTCAAACACTGGGGGCCTACAAGGCAGCACCTCTAGGGCAAAGTGTTTCATTGACAGGTAACAAAGTCTATGTTCCTGTTTACTTTGGTGCATTGGTTATAGTGTAGTTATCCTGTACTATAGCGTTCCATCTCCTTAGGAAAATTGTCATACAACAAGATTGCTTTGTGTGAGCAGCTTGCCTTGAAGCTCTCAAAGCAATCTTTCAAATATTTAAAAATTTTACATCATTGACCTGAGATACCTACAAGACAGCTTTCCTACTATACCAGTATAAATTACTTGGCTTCTTTTTTTTTAATTTTGTGTATATAAATTGTACAAAAATATAATGGAGTTTGGCTTGAAATTTTACATAAGATCCTTTGATCATATTTCCTCTCATTATTCAAACTTGTTACTCTTCCTCTGGTCTCCTCTCTGTTCCTTTTCCTTATAATCATTTTTCTCTGTCTAGGACTTTTGTTTATAAGATTCCATATGTGGGGCCTGGAGAGATAACTTAGTGGCTAAGAGCACAGCTACACCTGATGCAGGAGGACAGCAGAGAAGGAAGTTCGTGAGGCAACAAGACTGACAGATGGAAAAACCAATGATAGAAGAGGGATTAGAAACCCCTCTTTTTTAGTTACTGTTCTACTACTATGAAGAGACACTATGGCCAAGGCAACTTATAAAAAGAAAATATTTAACCGGCAGCTTGCTGACAGTTTCAGAGGATGAGTCCTTGATCATCCTGGTGGGGAGCATGGCAGCAGGAAGTTGTAGTATTGGAGCAGTATCTGAGAGTTTGCATCTGATCCAAAGACAGGAGGCAATAGGAGAGAGAGAGAGAGAGAGAGAGAGAGAGAGAGAGAGAGAGAGAAAGAGAGAGAGAGAGAGCGCTGAGAGTGGTGTGGGAATTAGATACCTTAATATCCACCCCCAGTGACAATCCTCTTCTAACAAATAGTTCCACTAACTGTGGAATAAGCATTCAAATGTATGAGTCTACAGGGACCATTCTCAGTCAAACCACCACATCCTCTGACCATGAGATGCATGCAACAAAACAGAATGTGAACACACACACACACACACACACACACACACACACACACACACACACCTCTCCAAAAAATGCAGAAGGCATGATTTAAATGATCTATAAAGAAGGGAGACTCCCATGTCCCAGGGCCTTTGAGCCTTGGGCCCTTCCCAGCTCTGGGAACCATTTCCCATCTTGATAGTCTTTTTCTTTCTTACCACACTGCCTATATTCCTATCACTATGTCTACATCTGCAGGTTTTGGAGGTTAGACCCAGGGATTTCTCTGTTTTTCTTTTCTGTATCCTTTCTCTCCTATGTAGGTGGAAAAAGACTTGAGAAAAAAATTGAATATAGACATAATATAGGAATGATAAAGAAGGGACAAATTATTGCATATGCTCTTATATCTTTGTATATTGAAACAAAATTAGGATTATATTTGGCAACATTGGTATTGATGTTTGTATATTGATACAAACTTAAGGTTAACTCTTTTTAAGGTATTGTACCTAGGTAATGCTTAAAAATGCAATGTAAAGTTTGGTCTCTTGATAGCAACTGTCATAAACTGTTTAGGATAATTAAGAAATGCAAACTAATAGTCATTTGAACATGTTATTTTGTTAGGTACTAGTGTAGTTTATCACATATATTTTCTAAGTTAATCAGAAATCAAGTTGCTAAGAGACAAACAATATTTACTTATCCAAATATACAGAGATAGATAGGTGGTCTTCAAAAACCTCAAGAGATCTGTAGAATATGGCATTCAAAAATGTTTTCTTAATATGGCATTCAAAGATGCTTTCTTAACATGTCTCAATATCAAAAAAAAATCTTAAGATTTTTTTTGATATTGAGACATGTCAGCTCCTGACAGCACCCCCTATTCTACTCCAAGTAGAGATTGAGCATCGAAGAATCGCCATTTGGAGATGGTTGCACTAGTGGCAGGCTTGTCACTGGGCAAGAAAAATCCCTTGTTTCAACTGTAGACAGACTGCTGTCCAAAAAGGACAAAACTTGGAAGCAGGTAATTCGACAGCCTAGTTCTGCCAAGACAGGGTAGGCAAGTCCTTCATAATTCCTGCTTTACAATTAGTGTCTGTCAGAGATACTGGGACAAAAGACTGAAGATAGGTGCTCTAATGTATTGAGAGAAATTGGGAAACTCTCCAAGCAGCCAGTTGTCTGTCATTTCTTAGTTTTGAAAGCTGCTGGCTCTGCACTTCCTGCATATTCAGATATACTTATCCTTCCCAGGTCTCTGATGTGGTTGAAGACTAGATAGTTATAGTCTCACAGTTAAATTTTAAGTTGTTTAGGAATTAATAGTATGTTCTAGGTCTAAGAAGATGTTTTTAAGTTAGTAATTCAAGTTAGGATGGAAACTGAGTTAAAGATAGAACTTTAAACTTATTGAGATAGATAGATAATAGAATATTAATATCAGCTGCTAAATATGTATGGACTGAACATTGGGAATGTGTGTTATACCTTATAATTTTCATAATTTTGGCCTAATTATTCTTATTATTTTGCATTGCATTTATTATTATAAATAATAGAGAAGTTTATTGGACTAAAAGGGGGAGCTGTTGGGGGGAAAAGATATATCTTAAACGTAAAAAAAGATTGGGGGGTGAGGGGGAAGAGGGTAGGAGGGTAGAAACGGAAGGGGGAAGAGGGAGTGGATTATGAATAAGATGTAACTTGAATAAATACATAAATTTTTACCATAAAGAACTTGCAAATTAAAAAATAATCCATACGCCAAAAATTAGACCCAAAGTCTACACATCTCAGTGAACTTCTATACAGTTAAAACAGACATTCTAAAGCTGCGGGGCTTCACATTAGATTTTATACGATTGATATCAAATATATTGTTATGCACATATCCACCCCCAAAACCTGAAAGATCAGTGACAGAGCTGAAATTAGAAAAACAATTAACTTTTAATCTTTCATTATTCAAGTGTCCTGTACCTGTGTTCAAATTTTCCTCACCACTTAATTCCTTCTTTACCACCTAGTATTTACATTCTCTTGTTATACTTTCTATATGGTTTATGATACCCACATATATTTTTTGCATATATATGTATGTATTAGGCTAGGATCTGCATATGAAGGAGAGTATGTGGTTTATTTTTTCCCTCTGAGATAGTGTGTCCTCTCTTAATATTATATATTTAAAAATATTATTTATTTGTTTCCAATCACCATTCTTCTGTCTCTGCTCCTCCAAGTCCCACCCTCCCACCCACTTCCCCTATACTCCTACCTTACCCAGTATTAACCCACTTTGACATATCAAATCATATCAGGACTAAGTGCCTCCTTTTCCACTGAGGCAAGATAAGGCATCTCTGCTAGGAAAATGAGCACTAGAGGAGGCAATAGTGCCTAAATCCAAGATAGGTTCCACTCCAATTGTAAGGGGATCCACTTGAGGACCAAGCAGCTCCAGCTTCATATGTGTAGTGGGTCTAGGACCAGTTCATGTAAGTTCTTTGGTTGGTGGTTCAGTCTCTATGAGGCCCCCTCCCTCTGTCCAAGATAGTTGTCTATGTGGGTCTTCTTGTGGTGTCCTTGATCCCTCCAGCTTCCTCAAACCTTTCCCTAACTTTTTCTCAAAACTCCCTGATTTTTGCCTAATGTTTGGCTGTGGGTCTCTGCATCTTTTTCAATGGTATGGTTTTGGCTTCTGTGTCAAAAATTAAGTAACTGTAGGTGTGTGGGTTTATTTTTGGGTCTTTGATTTGATTACACTGATCAACTGGTCTGTTTCTATGCCAATACCATGTTGTTTTTATTACTATTGTTGTGTAATACAGCTTGAAATCAGGGATGGTGATACTTCCTGATATTCTTTTATTGTACAGGATTGTCTTGGTTATTCTGAATTTTTTTGTTTTTCCTTATGGAGTTGAAAATTGTTCTTTCAAGGTCTGTAAAGAATTGTGCTGGAATTTTGATAAAAACTGCATTGAATCTGTATATTTCTTTTGGTAGGATGGCCATTTTTATTATGTTAATCCCACCTATCCATGAGCATGGGAGATCTTTCCATCTCCTGATATCTTCTTCAATTTCTTTCTTCAAGGACTTGAACTTCTTGTCACACATGTCTTTCACTTGCTTGGTTAGAATTACCCCAGGTATTTGATATTATTTGTGTCTATTATGAAGGGTGTTATTTTCCTAATTTATTTCTCAGCCCATTTATCTTTTGTGTAAAGAAGGGCTACTGATTTTTTTGAATTAATATTGCATTCAGCCACTTTACTTGAGGTGTTTGTGAGCTGTAGAAGTTCTCTGGTAAAATTTTTGGGGTCACTTGTGTATACTACCATATTGTCTTTGAATAGGATACTTTGATTTCTTCCTCTCCAATTTGTATCCCCTTGATCTCCTTTAGTTGTCTTATTGCTCTAGCTAGAATTTCAAGTAGTATGTTGAAGAGATATGGAGAGAGTGTGTGGGGACACAGGAAATGGAGGCTTATGAGAAATGCCTTGTTGCTGGGAAAAGGAAAATAACTTGTGGGAGATATCTAAGATGGCACTGGCTGGAAGATGCTGGGGTGAAGTTGAAGCCTGATCATGGCTATAGCTGATTGGGTGAGCAAAACTTCTGTGCTCTTGATCAGTGCATGATCACCATGTTACCAGGCTTGTGCTATGTGATAGGATGACCTTTAATGTGATTGGCTCATGTAGCCTCATATGGTTCTGTATATAAGCCAGAGAACAAACATTAAAAATTGGGAAATGATTAGACATCACCCCTGTCACGTCTGTTGTTCATCTTTGGAGTGAAGGCTGGAGGTGCAGGTGGGTTCTCTTTCCCTGAGAACCCCCTTATTTGGTGATCACTATGATGTGGGGTTCAAGGCATAACTGGTCCCCAATGATGTGGTGCAGGAAGAGAGACTCTCATCTACATTGGGGACAGGAGGAGACGGCTCAGGGCTAAGCAGTTGGCAGGGTGAGTGATCTCCGAAAGGATGGGGCATGTAACTTCAAAAACTGAAGAGCCTGTGCTTAAAGCACTGAAATATATGCATAAGAGCAGGGGTTTGGAGTTTTCCGAGATCCAAGCCACCAAGGTCTGGGAGGCGGTTTTATGCACTGCGCCATGGGTAGATTCTGCAAACTTGTTTTGCTGGGATATATGAGATTGTATTGCACACCTTGCTGCGTGGCAAGAAATCACGCAGGGTGAAGATTTCCCCCTGGGATTTTTCCCAATACTGTTGGTCCTTCAGGCCTGTTTTCAAAAGCAAAAGGATGGGGGAGACCCCCTCCTCAATTTCCGAACCAGTTTTGGAGCCAGAATGGAACTGCTGTGAGGTCAAGGGATGAACTGAAACCAAAAGACTCCACCTCTTGGCTGGAAAATTACCCTGGAGAGAATGAGGGAGAGAAACAAAAGAGAGGGAAAACTAAAGATAAAAGGGAACAGGCCCACAGGGGAGAAAGGCTATACCCTACCTACTACACCTATCAGTCCTTCTGCTGCACCATTTAATGAGGAGGCTCCATCCCCTTGGGAGGGGAAATTATCCCCCCCCCCCCCCCGACATACTGCCAGGGGCCTCCAAGGTCTGGACCTCAGGCATTTCTGCTTAACCTCAACTCAAGAGGGGCCAGGCCTGCCATCTGGTATCCATGGGAGACAGGCAGTTTAAAGGAACTTAAGAAGGCAGTAGCAAAGGATGGGCCTAATTCTTCTTGGGTGGAAACTGTCTTACAGGAGTTAGCTCATCAGCCATGCACCCCAAAAGTTTGGAAGGCATTATGCCAAACGATGCTCCCTAGTAATATGTTCATTAAATGGTGTGCCCTATATAGGAGGAATGCTATGTACAGGCTGATCGAAATGATGGAGCCCAGCCTACTATACCCATCACCTTTGGCATGTTATCAGGGACTGCTGACCAATATAATACAGGCTTGCAACAGCCCGTTATCCCCCTTCCCTATACTGATCAGGTCAGGGCTCTAGGAATTGCAACATGACATACACTGGAGGAGGAACCCTCATAGGCCCCCATTTCAGGTATAATGCAAAAGCCAAATGAGGATCTCTCTCTCCACCTTTATAGACTTGATCACTCAAAGCATGCAGAGGAAGTTTTCCTCTGGCCCCTTAAGGGAATAATTTATTAAAATGCTGGTGTGGGATGGAATGAATGCAGACCATGAGCTAGCATGTGCAGGACAGAAAGAATGGTCAATAGAAAGATGGATAATCTGTTCCAAAGATGTGGGGACACAGAGCCATCAGGCACAGTCCCTTACTACTGCCTTGCAGGCACAGAAAGATGCCTTAACTAAAGCTGTGACCAAAGCCCTTACATTGGCTGCCTCTCCAGGTGGACCATCCCCTGGATTGGGTGGGTCTCAGGGACTGAAACAATGTTTTGGGTGTGGACAGACAGGTCACTTCAACCGGGAGTGCCCTAATAAAGGGAGATGAGGGGCGAATGCTGGTCCTTTACCAAGGCCTTCAAGACCATCTACTCCATGTCCTCGCTGTCACAAGGGCTTCCACTGGCAGAAAGAATGTAGATCCCACTTTGCCATTGAAGGAAAACCCCTTATGCCTTTAAACTAGAGGTGGGGTACCTCATTAGCTCAAGGAAGAAAATCAGAAGCCCAAGGGCCAATTAAATTATCTAAAGAGCCATCCCCTGGCTGCAATTCCAAAGAAATATGGCAACTTATCTTCTCCCTGAGTTTAGAGAAAATGCTTCAAGTTTCTCTCCATTTAATTTGATGTTGTCTACTGGCTTGCTGTATATCACCTTCATTATTTCTAGGTATGGTCCTTGTATGCCAGTTCTCTCCAGGACTTTTAGCATGAGGGGATGTTGGATTTTGTCAAATGCTTTTTCAGCATCTAGTGAGATGATCATGTGTTTTTTTCTTCTTTCAACTTGTTTATGTGGCAAATTACGTTTATGGATTTTTGTATGTTGAACCATCCTGGCATTCTTGGGATGAAACCTACTTGATAATGGTGTGTGATACTTTTGATGTGTTCTTGGATTCTGTTTGCCAGTATTTTATTAAGTATTTTTGCATCTATGTTCATGAGGGAGATTGGTCTGAAGTTCTCTTTCTTTGTTGGGTGTTTGTGTGGCTTAGGAATCAGGGTGACTGTGGCCTCATAGAATGAGTTTGGCAGTGTTCTTTCTGATTCTATTTTGTGAAAGAGTTTGAAGAGTATTGGTGTTAGCTCTTCTTTGAAGGTCTGGTAGAATTCTGTGCTGAAACCATCTGATTCTAGGCTTTTGTTTTTGGTTGGGAGATTTTTAATGACTGTTTTATTTCCTTAGGGGTTATAGGGCTGTTTAATCTGCTAATCTGATCTTGATTTAGCTTCAGAAGATGGAATCTATCAAGAAAATTGTCCATTTTGCTTAGGTTTTCAAATTTGGTGGAGTATAGATTTTTAAAGTAGGACCTAAAGATTCTCTGGATTTCCTCAATATCTGTTGTTATTTCTCCCTTTTCATTTCTGATTTTGTTGATTTGGTTTTTTTCCCTCTGCCTTTTAGTTAATTTGGCTAAGGATTTGTTTATTTTGTTGATTTTCTCAAAGAACCAACTCTTGGTTTCATTGATTCTTTTTATTCTTTTATTCGTTTGTTTCTAAGTTGTTGATTTCAGCCCTAAGTTTGATGATTTCCTGCCTTCTGCCCCTCTTGGGAGTGTTTGCTTCTTTTTTCCAATTCATCCAGTTCAGTTTTTAATTTGCTAATATGAGCTGTCACAATTTTCTTTTTGAAGGCACTTAGTGGTATTGACTTTCCTTGAACTACAGCTTTCATTGTGTCCCATAGGTTTGGGTATTCTGTGCCTTCATTGTCATTGGATTTTAAGAAGTCTTTGATTTCCTTCTTTATTTTTTCCCTGACCCAGTAGTCATCCAGTAAAGAGTCATTCAGTTTCCTTGTGTGTGTAGGCTTTCTGTTATTTCTGTTGTTGTTGAAGTCCAGTTTTATTCCATGGTGGTCCAATAAGATACAAGTGGTTATTTCAATTTTCTTGTGTCTGTTGAGGCTTGCTTTGTGTCCAACTATATGGTCGATTTTGTAGAAGGTCCTGTGCAGTGCTGAGAAGAAGGTGTATTATTTTGTGTTTGGGTGAAACATTCTGTAGATATCTGATAGGTACATTTGGTTCATGACTTCTGTTAGACTCATTATTTCTCTGCTTGGTTTCTGTCTTGATGACCTGTCCATTGTTGTGAGTGGGGTGTTGAAGTCTCCCACTACTAATGTGTGGGGATTGATGTGTGATTTAAGCTTTAGAAGAGTTTCTTTTACAAATGTAGGTGCCTTTGTATTTGGGGCATAGGTATTCAATATTGAGATGTCCTCTTGATGATTTTTTTTTACAATGTTTTGCCACATTAGGCCTACCTCAGCAGGTAAAAATAGATAATGGACCATGCTTTGTTAGTAGGGCCCTTCAAAACTTCTTTCACCAATGGCAGATTAAACATACTACAGGAATTCCTCATAATCCTAGGGGACAGGCAATCATTGAGAGACATCACCAAAACCTAAAGAACCAACTACAAAAACAAAAAGGGGGGATAAGCCCTCATCAACAGCTTTGGTTGGCATTGTTTTCTTTAAATATTTTAAATTTTTCAAAAAATGAGATTCTTTCACATTTCCGAAAACATTGGTCAACTCAAGACCAGCCTGGTTTAAACAATGAAGGCAGGATGGGAATCCTGCTGATAAAGTAAGACTGCTTACTAAAGACAGTCTAGAATTAAAAAATGATACATTTTTGTCCTTGATGTTAATTTTAATAATGTTCTTACTGATCTAATGGATAAATACACATTATCATAAATTTACATAAAGAGAAAGGGGTCACAAGCCAGTGTCAGGTGTGAGGCTCCCCTGGAGAACTGGTTTCAAGAGACATTTTGCCCTGAAGGAGATATGTTAATCCCTGGGCATGATGGTGCATGCCTTTAATCCCAGCACTTGGGAAACAAAGACAGGTTGATCCCTGACCTTCACCAAGGTCATTCTGGTCTACAAAGTGAGTTCAGGACAAGGATACACAGAGAAATCATGTCTCTGAAAAAAAGGAGAGAGAGAGAGAGAGAGAGAGAGAGAGAGAGAGATTCTGTTAATCAATGTAAGGACTCACAGTCAGGCTGGGGAAGAATGTGAAAACTTCAGGCCTCCCACAGCCAACAGTTAAGAAAAGCTAACATAAAATAAATAGCATATCATGCTATTCTACATGAATCTCCTTAAGAATGGGGTTTCCATGGTAGAACTGGAACTCAAACTTATAAAAAATGATTTAATTAATGTTATTATTTAATAAGGGTAATTCAGTTTTTTAATTTCATACCTTGATCTCAAAACTTGGGAGACAAAGAAAAAGAGCAGGTTCTTTGTGTGTTCTAGGCAAATCTAAACTACAGAGCTATACAGAGCAAATCAAGACAGTCCAAGCTTCAAAGAGAAACCCTCCCTCAATAAGGATAGATATAACCACATAGAAATTAAGTCTCCAAAGAAAGGAGAAAAGGAAAAAAATATAAATGCAAAACTTTGATCCCAAAACATGGGAGACATAGACAGAGACAGATAGTTTCCTTTTGAATTTGAGGCCAACCTAATCTACAAAAGCTAGAACAACACAGAATAAACCTGTTTAAATCAATTAATAAATTTATGTCAACTGTAGAGGAGAATACTTAAACTCCATACAGTCTTATACTGTATTTTCAATTTAAAATAGATTATATATAGCATATATATGTAATACTATTACATGCCATGTTTTAATATGGCATGAATGGAGACTTACAAATGTCTTTCTTCTGCTCAAAAAACAGAAAATATTCCTTAATTGATTTGTGCATCCTGCACATCCAAGGCATTTTGGTAACTGCAGAACTATATATTACTTGTGAGAAATTATATATTTTCAGAACAAAGTGATCAGACACCAAAGAAGATAAGTAACCCAAATGATCCAGCCTCATAGACTGCCTCAATAGCTGTTTCCTCAAAAATCTGCATCCAGAACAACTTCAAACAGCTTGCTGAGGTGGCCCCAGCCTCACAGACTGTTCCAACCAGGACTTCAATAAAGCCCTGAACTTTCCTACCCAAAGTCCAGCTTCAGACTACAAACTGCTCAGGACATTCAAATTGCTGAGCACATAGAGACTGGACAACAAATGTTACAATTAACTTGCTTAATCATTTTTCCATTTTATTGGTCTCCCAAGCAGGTTTTCTGCATCCCAATTCAGCAGGAAGCAGTTTTAAGAGAATGATGTCTCATTCCCAAAAAGTGGGGTGAATGATGGATGTTGTTTAGGGGGAATGGTTACAAATTGTTAAATAGTCTTGTTAAGCAAGATATAGGAGATTAGATTCAAGGACTTTTCTATTTTTTTCTTTTCTCTATCCTTCTTGCTCTCTTATATAGGGGGAAAAGACTTGAAAAGAAAAAGAGGGGGAATATATATATACATATATATATGTATTATAGAAATGATAAGATAAAAGGATAGATTATTGAATCTGCTCTGAAACTCAAAACTATTGTTATTTTCAAATAAGGTTATCTTTTGATACATCAGTATAGAATTTTGTATATTGATACAAAAATAAGGTTAAATTTTGATTCATTGGATAGAATTTTATATTTAGACACATATTATGTATATTTCAACTTATATAGGTATTGTGCCTAAACAAATTATTTAAAAGTACAGGTTTACTTCCAATCCTTTTATGGGTTGCTTATTGAAACCTATTTAGGAGTCTGGATAATACAAGTTGACTGGCCAGTTGAGCTTCTGATCATATCAAATACTATTCTTAATTTATCACAAAATAGGCTTATGAGTTTAAACAGACAGTAAATGGTTAAAAATATAGTTTGTTTGTTCATAGAAGATAGATGATAGATTGATTTATAAATAAATCAATAGATGTCTTCAAAACCCTCAGAGGCATACAGAAAATGGCATTTAAAGATGTTTTTATTATTTTAAGAATTGTTTGACTTAAGACAGTTAGCTCCTGACAGCTCCCATTTGACTTGGAAGAAGACAATGAGCATCAAAAAGAAATCTCCCATCAGGAAATAATTCCTACTGGGCAAAAACACCCTGCTCTCTCAACAGACTATATACAGTCCAAAGATGGACCAGAGCTTAAATGCAGGTAAGTCGATGCCCTGATTCTGCAGAGAAAGTATGGGAGAATCCTTCTTATTTCCTGATGCACAATTTAGTCTGTGAAAGATGCTTGGCCAGAAGGCTGAAGATGATACTCCAACGATATAAAGAGATATTCAGGATTGTCTAGGCAACAAAGTGTCATATTTCTTTTTGGAAGCTGCTCTCCTATGCTTCCTACTCACTCAAATAATAACTTTATCCATTGTTATGTCTTTGATGGGGTTGAAGGTATAATAGTTATAAAACTTCAATTGAACTTGAGTTGTTTAGGATTTAAAAGGATATTTTCAAGTCTAAATAAAAATTTTAGGTTTATAAATATAGTATATGATAGAAATTATTTAGGGTCAGAACTTTAGACACACCAAGATAGATAGACGATTTTTTTCTTCTTCAAGATTGCCTGATACAAATAGGCTAAACATTACATCTATAACTATTATATATGGTTTTCCTGATTGTTTCATATTTGTTCTTATTGTTTTTACTATATGAGTTAAAATTTTAGCCTTTTTATTAGACAAAAGGAGGGAATTGATGGGTGATATTAAGCATTCTAAATATTAATTGATCATGCTTGCTGCCTGTTACTTACATTGATTCTGATTTGTTAAATAAAATGCTGAGGCCTGAAATTGGGCAAAGACAGAGAAAGGTGGGACTTCCTGAGATTAGAACAGGAAGCTTGCACTTTAGACAGAGGATTAATGCATTCTAGCCAGGAGCAGGAAGAAGGAGGACACACGCCATGGGTTAGAAAAAAGAACCTCATTCCACATGGCCGGGAACATTGGTCTAGCATGGAGAATGGCAGTCCAAGGGGACGTATGTATATATGGGGTCATATTTGGGTAATAGATTTAAGAGCTAGCTTAGATGGGCCAAGATTGCTCAATTCAGGCCAAGGCTTGTTAAAATCCACATGGTGTCTGTGTGCTCATTTATAATGGCAGAATATGGATTAACAGCCACCTACCAATTAATGAATATAATAACTGATAAACAATTTAATTGATTATTTCTACAAATGGTGACCAACATAATTTAATTAATTTTTTTTCTACATAACCCCAAATAGTTATTTTTTGGTGGGTATTGTTTTGAGTGGGATATTTCCCTCAATTTCTTTCCCAAGAGTACATTGTTGGTATATCTTAAGGCTACTGATTTCCAACATTGATTTATACCTTGTAACTTTACTGTATTATTTAGGGTCAAAGAGTTTCCTAGTAGACCCTGAAGAGTATTTTAAGTAAAGAGTCATTTCATCTCTAGATAGGAATAGTTTGACTTCTTCCTTTTCTAATTTTTTTCCTTTTGTGTTTTTTTTCTTGTGTAATTGCTATAGCTAAGATGTCAAACACTTTATTAATTGAGAAGGGGAAATGAGCATCCTTGTCTTGCTTCTGATTTTAGAGGCATTATTCTCAGTTTGTTTCCATTAAATATAATGTTGACTGTAGTTGTATATAGTCTTTATTATTTTGAGGTATGTTCCATCTATTCCTAATGTATCCGGACCAAAACTTTAATCAAGAACCCATGTTGAATTTTGTCAAATGCATTTAAGTATATTTTGGAATGATCATATAGTTTCTGTTCTTAAGTATTTATATAGTGTCTTACATTTGCTGAATTATGTATTTTGAGACAATATTGCCTTTCTTGGATGATTCCTATTTGGTTATAAGGTATAATCCTCTTAATGTGTTCTTGAATTCAATTTGCAAGTGTTTTGTTGAGGGTTTTTGCACCTTATGTCCATCAAATAAGCTAGTTTGTAGTGTGTGTGTGTGTGCTTTACATGGTATTTGTATCAGAATAATATTGACTTCATAGAATGAATTTGGTAGTAGACCTTCACTTTCTATTTCATGGTACAAGTTAAGAAGAATGGTATTAGGTCTTTGAAAATTTGATAGGATTCAGCATTGTATCTGTCTGGTCCTGGACTTTTCTTTGATGGAAGGTTTTTGATTACAATATCAGGTCTTGTAATGGGTCTGGTGGATGATATGCATTTAGAAATCCTATTTCTTCTGAGTCATATGGCTTTTCTGAGTATAATTTTTCATAGTAATCCCTAATGAAGTTATGGATTTCTTTGGGATCAGTTGTAAAGACATCCTTTTGATCTCTAAGTTTGTAAATTTGTGGCTTCTCCCTCTTTCTTTTTGCCAGTTTTCCTAATGGTTTCTCAATTTTATTAGCTTTTAAAAAAATCAGCTTTTTTTTTGGCTGATTTTGTATGTTTATTTGGCTGGATTTCAAGCTTTTGGAAATTAAAGCAGCCTGGGACAAAAGGACAGTGTGTTGGTTAGCTTTTTTTTCAAGTTGACACAAACCTAGACATTTCCAGGAAGAGGGGATCACAGTTATGAAATTGCTTCTACAAAATGGCTTATAGGCCTCTCTGTGGGGGAATAATCTTGATTAATGATTAATGTGGGAGACCACAGTGAGTAGTGCCACCTCTAGGCATGTGATACTGGGTTCAATAAGAAAGGAAGCTGAAGGTTTGAAGAGAAGGCTCAGTGGTTAAGAGAGCACATTGAACTTCCAGAGCACTTGAGTTTAGTTCCAGGAAGAAAAGCAGGTTGACTAAGCCACAGGGAGCAAGAAGTAAGCAATATTCAGCCAGGCTCTGCTTCAGTTCCTGCCTCCAGACTCGTACCTGACTTTCTGTCCTAACTTCCCCAAGTTGTTTTTGGTCAGTGTTTTTAATCACAATGATAGAAATCAGACTGGGACAGACATGCTAGAGGAGAATTAAAGCCAATGATTTCACTTGAGTTTTTGGTAAGACGTAATAACCTTTGAACTCAATGATAATGATAATACTGGTTGCACTTTTGGTCAATATTTCTTACCAAATGAATACAAAGATCAAAATGGGTACCTGTGATTCTTTCCCAACTTCTAGGGTAAGAGAGTAAACCTGACTCCTGGAACTGTGGGTGTCGTAAAGTGGTGTTTCCATTGGATGCAAGTTTAGCCCCACCTCCTTTCCAGTACTTAAGCACTATAGGCTGGCCTTCTTGAATTACACACAGCTGGGCAGGGAAGGGGCTCATCAGGCTCAGCCTTGCAGGTGCAGGACACGTGCAGGACACAAAACTGAGAGTAAAATTCGGAGAGACTTAATTAAAGAAAGCAGCAATGGATCTGATCCCAAACTTTTCCATGGAAACCTGGATGTTCCTGGCTACCAGCCTGGTACTCTTCTACCTGTGAGTAAACTGTTCAGGTTCTTTCCTCAGTGATCAGGACTTGTGGGATATGAATCTGACAGTTCTTTACTGGTTTGGAAAATCCAAAGAGAAAATGAAAGGGATGTTGCTTGAGTGTGGGATGGTACAAAGACCTAAGGTGTTGCTTTTGGCCTTATGCAAATCCCTCCAAAGGGATAAATATACATTCCTCTTTTACTAAACTCCACTTTCTGTGGATTGGAGGATTGAGTGACCTCAGGTTTCGGTTATTCTCTGATTGAGACTCAGTTTTTCCCCAGATTAACCAACCAGAGCTCAGCAGAAGCATTGTGTATGATGGGAGACCTCTTCTGAAAGGTCTCAGAATTGTGGGGATGGGAGGAGCTTTTGTGACACTTCCATCTCTGTTTTTTTTCCTGATGCAGGGGATGTGGAATGTTGCCCTATGTGCACATGATTAGTTTGTGCTTCCTTGTCCCACATTTAGGACCATTTATACAATGTCCTAGTATATCCCAGACTGGCTCAGATTACTCCTTGTTTTGTTACATTTCCCTGGAGCTCTCTGTCTTACCCAAACTCAGCTATATCTATAATATGCAGAATTATTTGCTTCTAAATGATGAATCCTTTTTTTAATGTTACATTTAGTCATTTTATTTTATGTGAGTGTTTTTCCTGCGTGTATGTATATGTACATATGAACTTGGTGCCTGTGAAGGTCAGTCGAGGACATCTTATCTCTTGGAATTGGAGTTACAGATGGCTGTGAGCCACCATGAGGATGCTGGTCCTCTGCAAGAGCAACAAGTTCTCTTAGCTACTGAGACATTTCTTTAACCCCATAAATGATGAATCTTTAGAGTAAAGAAGACCTGACTTTGATTCTTTCCCTTCATCATTTCCTGTCAAATCACCCAGCATCAATAGAATTACTCCTCCCCTGCTATGAAACCCACTGTCATTCACAAAAGGCAGGAACTCTGAAACAGTTAGGATGTTCAATATTTACCTCTAAATTCCACTGAGAGCATCAGTCAAAATATCCATCTCAGGACTGCCTTTCAGTGAAAGGGTACCTGTATAATGGCACAAGTGAGGGGCGGAGGAAAGTTATCCTGAATTCCAGGATTAAAAGCATATGCTGTCACCACACCCAGATCATTCTACAGCATTGGTTCTCAAACTGTGGATCATGACTCCTTTGGGGTTGACAGACCCTTTCACAGGAGTTACAATATCTGTATCTTGCATATCAGATATTTACACTATGATTTGTAACACTAGAAAATTGCAGTTATGAAGTAGCAATGAAATAATTTTATGGTTGGGGTTATAACAACATGAGGACCTGTATTAAAGTGTCATAGCATTAGGAAGGTTGAGAATCACTGTTCTACTTTCTCTGTCTGACTGTCTGTCTTTTTTTATGTCTGTTTCTCTGTCTGTCTGTCTGTCTGTCTGTCTCTCTCTCTCTCTCTCTGTGAGTGTGTGTGTTGGTGGGTAGTCGATGCTCCAGTTTCACATACGCATATGACATTTGATGTCTGTCATTTTACTTTAAGGAAAAGTAGACACTCATAATGATGTGAAAGTGAAAAATTCAAATGTGGTTTTATTTTTTAAAGGAATAGAACATCATGGCAACACTTTTTTCATCTGATGATTGTTTATAATTATCTGAAATGTTTCATTACCTTATATTCATCCCTAGAATTTCTTTGAGATAATTCTAGGACCTTCCTTCAAAAGGTTAAAGTGGGCATGTTGCTTTCAATATTTGTGACAACTGTTGTATTTACAGTAACTTCTGTTTATAAGTGTCAGGAATATGAGCTTAACCTAATACATAAGCAAATATAAGGTATAGATTGCATGTATGCTTTGAAATAAACTTGCTTATCAGGTTTAAAAAATTAATCAGTATTTGATATACCTGTCTGTCAGGTCATGCAAATCCCTTATAGGTGGATAAGGAAGAGGATGGGCCAGTGATGAAACAGAATACCTTCAGGTATGAGTTAGGAGGAAGGGGAGAATATGACTCTTCTCTCAAGGGAGTACTCCCAAATACACTGAGAATGTGGATTGTGTTAGCCCACTGAAGATCTCTAGAAGGACAGATGATTTTCATCCAATCAATTTCCTAAATAAAAGCAAATGAAAGAAATTATAGATAAAAGTTCAGCTTTGATGTCATATGAACACTCAAACTCAAGTTTCAGGACATTTATTAATGATTAACTTTAGGATTTAGAACCCAAACAATTTATATATTTTTAAAGGTAAGCTTTGTGGTCTTTGAAAGTCCCACAGAGAACTCTAGAGAAGTGAAGACCAAAAAATAGTTATTGCTGTCATAGTTTTTGTTGTAATTTGTTGGCTATACGTTGCCTCCTCTGCTTGAATTTTATAGTGTCTGTGTCCCTGAGTGGTGAGCTACTATAATATACAATGACAATCCCAATGTACTAAATTTCTCTTTCACTTCATAGATATGGAACCCATTCACATGGAATTTTTAAAAAGTTGGGAATTCCAGGGCCCAAACCTCTGCCTTTCTTGGGGACAATTCTTGGTTACCGGAAGGTGAGTGAATGTTCTTTGAGCTCCCTGTGTTGCTTCTTGTGGTTGTCAAGACTGGCTTAGTTCCATAAGTGAAAAGGCAAGATCTTGAGTGGAACTGAGGGAGAATTTTAGAAACTGTTTGGATTCCATCTGAAGCAAGATCAGTTTCCCTAAGGCTTTGCTGTTAATCAGCTTATTAGTTCAGACCTCTAATACATCAGCACACATGTTGAAGACTTGATGTTCAGACTTGTGATCCCCAAAAGTCAATGTCCTTTTATTCCACTCTTCCAATTTTCCCTTCTGTGGACCCCGCTAATAACATTCAATGAATCACTTGAGACCTTTTTATATATGTCTATATATGTCTCATGTTTATGTATTCTATCAAGGGACAGCCATGCTTCTGGAATTTTTATTTGCATAATTTAAACTTACAACTGAACCTTAGCAGAAGCTTTCTTTTTTAAGCTTTAGAAGTGAACACTCAAAGCAGGTATCGAATTTCCAATGTTATGTGTAGAGGAGAAAGTATTTTCCTTTGCTGTGTTCTGTGTAGAGGTGGCATTTCCCCATCTTTCCACGTTGACAGGGAGCAATAAAGCCAAATTCTCTTTGTCTTTTTTCAAAGAATTTTTTAGATGTATGAATGTTTTGTCTGTATACATGTCTGTGTATGAGTGGCTGGTGCTCACAAAGGTGTCTCTCTGGAACAGGAGTTATACACAGATGCCATGTAGGTGTTAGGAATTGAATCCCAGTCCTTTGGAACAGGAGATAATACTCTTAACCACTGAGCCATCTCTCTAGCCCTGTCTTTGTCATTCTTATTCACTTGACTTCTAACTCAGTAACTTGCCTGAGTCTGAATGCCCTAAATTAAAAGAAGCCACTGGTTTCTTCACTGTCCTAATTCTATCAGTCTTCCAAGGAGAAGTCATGAGATAAGCAAAAAAGATGCTGAATAAGGAGATAAATGGGTCTCTTTGGCATTCCCTTAGCTTCCATTTCCCCCTTTGTCTATGGACGGAACAATTCAGAGAGTTTGAGGATTTTAGGGACAATATGTAGAGAAACAAAAGCTCATTTATTTATATTAATTTGTTTATTTTACATTCTAATCCCCATTCCCTTCCTTCATCTCAGTCCTACCCTACCACCCACTTCCCTCTCCCACCCCCAACCCTGTACCAACCCACTTTGGGATATCAGATTGCATTAGAACTAATTGCCTCCCCTTCCACTGAGGCAAGACAAGGCAGTTTTGCTAGGACAGACTGTTAGCTATTATATATAGTGAAGGGTAAATGGCCGAGTATGTTCAATGGAATTAGCAATTATTCATATCAAGAGTGAGTTTCTATGCATGTGCAATGTTCAGAGAAAATTCAGGAAACTTTAGTATCTTCATTTCAAATACCTCTAGAATTTAATCTTCTTTTCACTTAGACGTCTATAAGTAAGAATGTGTCTTTCACTCCCTCACCACTGAGGGATAGTAAACCTGATTTTGTAAGACTCAAATAATTTGTGTTCAAATTAGAGATAAGAACACTATATTTAAAATAGTCATGGATTTTCATTTTCTTTACCTTTATAGGGCTTCTGGGAATTTGACAAACAATGTCATAAGAAATATGGGAAAATATGGGGGTAAGTATTACAGCAACTTCCACTGGGTAGAATGTGAAATGTTTACAAAAGCCTACAGGATCTTAAGTGGAAGGAATGTATTACAAAGATTTATGGAGGCTTCTCCTATCAAAGGTCCCATATGTCTCCCAGTGTAATCATTCATAGATTGAATTTGGCTGAGAAAGTTGTATGTTTTGATTTTCTCCAGGAATTGATGGTTCAGGAATAATTCACCTGAGTTTTGGTCCAGTGTCTGGATATTCCACTCTTCTAATTTTCCCTTCTGTGTAGTCCCCTAATAACATACAATGAACCACTTGAGACCTTTTAATATATGTCTGTAAATGCCTTATGCTTATTTATTTTGACTTTAGAAATAAAATTTATTTAAAATTTAAACCTAATATGGGCTGTGAAGAAATACTGTGGGTTATTATAAAACACTGAAGCACATCTATGTTTTAAAAATCCATCTTCTAAAAATGTTTGTAGATTTTTTTCATTCATTCAAAATTCTCTTTAAGGGAAGGCTGGTCAATAGAAATATATATGAGTATGTCCTCTGCTGACACTTATTATCTTATATGTCCTAGAGTCAGAGTCTTGTGTAACCTAAGGCAGTCTCGCTAGATATTAGCTGCCTAAATATGTTCTAGGAAAAAAAGATAACCTTTATGTACATTTGAAACTGGCCTTGATATCATCTAATCATCCTGCCTCTACTTCTTGAATGCTGGAATTATAGTAGGTATACACACACTACCATGTCCATCTCATAATACTGACTTTAAAATTTTATTTATTTTTATTTTACATGTATGAGTGTTTTACCTGCATGCATGTATGTATACAGTGAGCATGCATGCATGCATTGATTCAGAGACCAAGTGTCAGATCCACTGGAGCTGGGGTTATAAACAGTTGTTAACCATCATGTGGGTGCTGAGAATCAAACTCAGGTCCTCTAGAAGAGCAGCCATGCTCGTAACTGCTGAGTCATCTCTCTAGCCTCCATATGATACTGACTTTTAATAGTAAGTTTGGGATATAGTCAGAGGACCACGTTCCCCATAGACTGACAGAGTTTTTAATCTTGGAGTTTGGCTAACTGCTGCAATGATGATTATTATCTATTATTAATAATAGTAATTATTAATGGGATATATTTAAGCTGTGCTATGTAATCACCTTCTTCTTTCCTTTTTGCTTATCCTTCTGGAGAAACTGATGCTCATACTTCACCAGAAAAATTATAATGAGTTGCAATGGATTATTTCATTTCAGGATCACTGGAGGTTGGTTGAGAGCACTGTAAGAGGTGTCAGCATTTTGATGTGTGCCCCACACAAGCAGAGGGAGGCCTGGCCTCTTCAGGCCTCTTTAACTCCTCTCACACATCTTTAGAAAACTGAAGGCTGGCCATAGGGTCCACTGATTAAACCCAACCCATAAAGATCTTGCCCAGAGCATACAGCACTGGATCTCCTCTGGCTCATCCCCTTTTCACTATTTTGCATTTAAATTACTTACCTTCAATTTTCCATTGACTTAATATCCTTTTTGGTAATGCAATATTTTGATCAGGCAAAAGTATGAAACATAGTATATTGGTAATATTCATGTATGCACCACCCAGACTTAACAAATGTTCCAATTTAGTCCTAATCATCCCTTTGTGAAGCTATTTTGCATTTGCTTCTTCTCTGTGTGAGCTATATTACACTTAATTTCATGGGATGCCAGTGATTTGTGGTCAGAATCCCTGAATTGAACTAGGTGCTCATGTTGTTGTGTGTTGTGTAACTAAGATGTGGGTTATATAACACCTGTACCAGATTCTGTGTTCCTGGGCATGCCTCCAGCCATAAAATACATCTGGTTGGGCTCAATCCTCTCTGCTTTGTCAACACAGGTTGTATGACGGCCACCGGCCTGTGTTGGCTACCACAGATCCAGACATAATTAAAACAGTTCTGGTGAAGGAATGTTATTCTACCTTCACAAACTGGCGGGTAGGCATCTGTTTACAATATCTCAATCTCTATTTATTTATAGATTAGGGTCTTTTTGATGTGTAAGTGTTTACATGCATGTGGATGTGGTATATGCACACGTGCAGAGATGCACATACCTACACATATATGGAAGCCAAAGGAGGATGTTAGATGTCATGTTCTGTTATTCTCCTTGTTCCCTTGACACAGGGTTTCTCACTGAACCTGGATCTAGGCTGTCAGCTGTAACCGAACTTTTTAAAATTATCAAATATTTATATGTTGATAACTATTTACTTATAATGAATACCATCAATTTCTTAACTATTAACCCTATAAATTCCTACAACCCCTTTAACCTAACCACTAACCCTATTAATAATTATTACAACAATTTTCCTAACCTTTTAGAAGGATACAGTCTCTGGGGCAGGTCCTCAGTCATCAGGAACACAGTCTGTGCGGTAGACCCTTTAATGCACTTAGCAGTCCTTTTTCTGGAATATCTCAGACACAGGTTCATCAGGGTAAATTGGCTATAACAGTCTCACCTTAAATAAGGCTTGATGCTTTCTTCTCTCTGGGAGACCTCAGCCATCTGTAGGCCAACTTATTTCCTTTGCATCAGCAACTCCTGCCTCAGTCCTTAAAGCCAGCCACAGTTTGGACAGGTCAAACCCCTCTAGGCAAAAGCTTAGCCACAGGGTTTAGTCCTTGGCTTTTTGTTGTCTTCTGAGGCTTTCTTTGCTCACCAGCTTCTTTCTGTCTTAGGGAGATCTGGCCATCAGTTCACCAGCACTTTCTCCAGCAGGACTCTCCCAGTTCTCTCTCATGGGGTCCTCTGGCTCCATCCTTAAATAGGATCTCTCCTTGTTCCACCTGTTTCAGCTTAATTTGGGCTCTGCCCACTTAGCAGCTGAAAACTATGCCAGGCCAATTACTTTGTTTCTTAGTCCATTAAGTCTTTCCTGTTTTTCCTGGCTTCAACCTTGTTTTTCAGTCCATTAAGTCTCCTATTTGTTTCCTGTTTTCACCTGACTTCATTCTTGTTTTTCCACAAGCTGATAAGCTAATTGGTCACAGCCAAGTTGATCTTCATGCCCCGAATTAAGAGACTGTATCAGAAACCCCTAGATCTAATTTATATTAATCTAACTCCCTACTGTCATCCCTGGAAATTCTCCTGCTTCTGGACCTCACAGATCTGGGGTTACAGGTACACAGAGCCAGATACAGTTTTTTAAGTATGTATTTGATATTCTAACTCAGGTCCTTATGTTTATATAGCAATCACTCTGTTACTGAACCATCTCCCCTGAGCCCCATTTTTATGTAAGTTTTTTTTAACCCATTGAATAATTATAATTTCATAGGGCATTGGCCCAAAATGTACAACAAGGGTCTATGTGTTCTTCATCTTCTTTGACTCAATGGTGATGTTTTATGTAAGTGTAAATTTAGTATGTTTCTGTGACAGGAAATTTGTGTAACACATGCACTTTATTCAGAACCAATTTTACATGCCCCTATTTTGTAGTGTGTGTGTGCACAGGTGCGTGACTCCACGTATATTTATTTACACCTAGGTATAACTGTAAAGTTGTTCATTCACCACAAGTATATTAGAGTTGACACACATAGCTTGTCTTTTCTTCTTAATTGGAAAATATTTTATCTTTAATTTCTATGTCATTGGCATATATTTATTGTATAAAATAGTGGGTTTTCTTGTGACATTTTTAATTTTTTTAATAGTTATTTTGTATTTGCTTATGTGTATGTGCATCTCTTTCGGTGGGCATGCACATATGTATGTAGGTATCCACAGAGGCCAGAAGAGGGTGCAGGATCCCTTAGAGCCATAATTACTGGTATCAGCAAGCCATCTGATATGTTCTTGGAACCAAACTTCAGTTCTCTATAAGAACAGCAAGTCTTCTTAACTGCTGAGACTTCCCTCTGATCCCCATAATATTTTGTTATATGTATATAGTTAAAAAAATCCATTATCAATATTGATAGGTGATACTTATGTTTCTCAATGTCTTTACTTAATGTGATGATCTTCAGCGCCCTCTATTTTCCTGCAAATGCTATAATTTTGTTCTTCTTTATGACGGAATCACACTCCATTTTGTGTGTGCATGCATATGTTTGTATCTGTATCACAATATTTTTAGTAGTTTGAGTTTTGTGTTTGAGTCTGAGTGTTGTATGCATGGGTATGTACATGTGTGATATGTGTGTGCCTGTGTGAACCTGCAGAGGCCCGAGGACAATGTTAGGTGTCCTATTACTCTTCTGTCTTGGCTAGTCTGGCTGGCTAGTGAGCTATTGGCATCTTCCTGTCTCTGTTTTCCCAACCTTGTATTATAGGCACCCATGACTATATGGCCAAAATATTTTAAAATATGACTGCTACAGATTCAAACCTGTGTCCTCATGTTTAAACAAGCAGCTCTCTTACCCTCTGAGACATCTCTCCAGAAGAGTGTTTTGATCTGTGAATACTTTGTCTTTCTTAATTTTTCAAAGTTTTACTGATTTCTTTTATGAGCATTTTAACTAGTTTTGCTAGATTTTGTGAGATTCATACCCAAAGTATTTAATTTTCTTTGGAATGATTGTGAAAGTCATTGTATATATAATGTGGCTTTGCATATTCCTCACATACCTTGCCAATTTGACTGGATTTTTGTGAGTTGACTCATTTTTGAGTTCCAGATTTTTGCTTGTTCATGTACTTCATGAATTATCTATCTTGACATTATATTAATAAAAATATGGGAGTTTTTTCTTTCTGATCTACATACTTTTTATTTTTTCTTAAGTTACTGTGCTAGCTGGGAACACCAGTATGATGTTGAACAAAGTGTTAAGAGAGTACATTTACTTTAAAGGATATAAACTTTAATCTATCACAGTTGTTCCTAATTTTAGCTGCAGCTCCTAAGTTTTTGTGACTTTCTGTGTAAAATATACACTTAAATTTTTTATGGCATTTATTAATTGTGTATATTAGTGGAGTCAGGCATGATGTTGAAATGCATGTATGTTGATCAATTCAACCTTATCTTTATCAAATATCTGCAACTGACCCCCACCCCTTTCTCTGCAGCCTCCTAGGGAGTGAAACATTTGAAACATACATTTACCATACTATTTAATGGTATTATAGTTCTAAATAATTTGGCTGTTAATATTTTTCACAACTTTGCAATTCTTTAAACCTATAGGGCAACATCTCTTTTGCTTTGGATTCTAGATTTTTGGTCCAGTGGGAATTATAAAAAAAGCCATATCCCTTTCTGAGGATGAAGAATGGAAGAGAATCCGAGTATTGCTGTCTCCAGCATTCACCAGTGGAAATCTCAAGGAGGTAATGAAGCAATAAGCTTTTCAATGGGGGCATGAAGAACACATTGGGGGACAGGCAAAATGGAAGATCACAGCCCTTTTCCAAGCACTGTCCTCTGAGTTGAAACTTCCTTTTGTGTTGAAGTGACCTCTTGCTTTGTCCTTGGGACAGTTGTGTCTGATGGGAACTGAGTCCCTCACTCACTATGCATGGTATTTTGTTTTGCATGTAGATGTTCCCCATCATTGAGCAGTACACAGACGTGTTGGTGAAAAACATGAGGCAGATATCAGAGAAAGTCAAGCCCACCATTATGAAAAAGTAAGTACTACTAGCACAGTCCACAGGTGCTAGGCCATTGTTTTAGTTACTTTTTTCTTGCTGTGACAGAATACTCTATGGCAAAAGCAACTGAAGGAAGAAAAGTTTCATTTTGGCTTACAGTTCCAGGGGGCTACAGTCCATCATGGCAGGAAGACTTGCTGGCAGGATCAGGAGGCTAACTGATCACATTGCATCTACAATCAGGAAGAAGGAAGTATGGCCAGGCTATATAGACTAAAGGCCTGCCCAAAGTGATCTGCTTCTTCTAATGAAGCTCCACCTCCAAAAGTTCCCACATTTTCCCCAGACAAGTGGCCATGAGATGGGGACCCTACAGTGTTCAAACACACGATCTGTGGGTGATATGCGCAAGTAGTAACAATAGTGGTAGGAAACACCATAACTGCCTGCCTGAGAAGTTGAAATTTCTGTGTTAAATTACTCCAGGACCAGTCAGAAGTGGGTTGTATAATAAATGCTACAACTGATTATGCCAGCTCAGATCACTACTGGAGTTGAGACCAGAGGAAACTGGAGATATCCCTGTAGCAGCATTAGGACTGTCATGGGTCACCCTGGCAAGGAGTATCTCCCATGAGAAAGTAGGGTGACTGATGGAGAATGAGTCTCAGCTCTGTATACAGGACCTATTACTAACTTGTCAACTGAATTATCGTTTTTGAAATTCCATAAAAAAAGATAGTTTAGAATTTTAGAACATTATCTAAACAAATTTGTTAGTGTAGATTCAAAAGAAAAGAGTGAAGAAAAGTACTTGGCACAAATTAGGATGTGGTGTGCATATTAGAAAAGTTAAATGTCAAAAAAAGATAGTTTAGAATTTAGAAAATTATCTAAACAAATTTGTTAGTGTAGATTCAATAGAAAAGAGTGGAGAAAATACTCGGCACAAATTAAGAACTAAGCGTATACTCTCCCATTGAGACCAGACAAGGCAGCCTAGCTAGGGGAAATGGATTCAAAGGCAGGCAACAGAATCTGAGACAGCTCCTGCTTCTATTGTTAGGGAGACCACACAACACCAAGATGTACACCTGCTTACATATGGGTAGGGGGCCTAGGGCCAGCCAGACCATGTATGTTCTTTAGTTGGTGTTTCAGTCTCCTTGAGCCCCCATGGGCCCAGGTTAGAAACTCTGTACTTTTATTTTTTTTTTAATTTTTTTAGGTTATTAAATTTTTTTTCCTTCATTTTTTATTTCTTCAAGTTACATCTCAATCGCAGTCCCCTTCCTATTCCCCCTCCAGTCCCACCCTCCTACCCTCAACCACCCATCCTCTTCCCTTTTTTTTTTAAGTTTAAGGTATATCTTATTTCCCCCTACAGTTTCTCCTTTCAGTCCAACAAATGGCTCTTTCTCTTATAATAATAAATACAATACAGTACAACAGAGGTAATTAGGCCACAGTTATGAGGGTTATATGGCTTAACCTACATTCCCAATGACCAGTCAATATGTATTTGGTACCTGACTTTAATATTCTACTATCTAAACATCTCCATGAGTTTAAAGTTCTATACCTGACTCAACATTCATACTAATTGCAACACAATTTTAAAAGTATCTTCTTAGGTGTATAACACTCTCTTGACTCCTAAACAACTCAAACAGATAGACTCTATCTATCTGTTCTTCAATCACCTCAGAGACCTGAGAAGGATAAATATATCTGATTTTATAGGAAGTACAGGGTCTGCAGCTTCCCAAACTAAGAAATGACATACCAGTGGCTGCCTGGACAGTTCCCATTTTCTCTCCATACATTACAGCATCGCTCTTCAGTCATTTGGCCCCGCTTCTCTGACAGACATTGATTGTAGAGCAGGGGTTATGAAGGACTTACCTACCCTGTCTTGGCAGAGCTAGGCTGTCGACTTACCTGCTTCCAGGTTTTGTCCTTTTTGGACAGCATTCTGTCCACAGTTGGAGCAAGGGGCTTTTCCTACCAAGAGATAGGCTTGCGACTAATTCAATCATCTCCCACTGGAGATTCTTCGATGCTCATCTTCTACTTGGAGGAGAATAGGGGGTGCTGTCAGGAGTTGATATGTCTTGATATAAAAAAATCTAAAGTTACGAAAACATCTTTGAATGCCATATTCTGCAGTTCTCTTGAGGTTTTTGAAGAGGCCCTATCTATCTCTTATATTAGGGTAAGCAGATGTTGCTTGTCTCTTAGCAGGTTTATTTCTGATTAGCTTAGCAAGTAACTATAATAGGCTGTCATAGTACCTAACAGAATGACCAGCTTGCATAACCATCAGTTTGCATTTCTTAATTATCCGAAACCGTTTATGACAGTTAGTAGTAAAAGGCCGAAACATCACATTTCATTTTTTTTCTTTACCTCCTAACCCTTCCATCCCATTTCTCTGGGGTGGGGTGTCCTTATATAACAGTCCCTCATCTCAGTTGAGAGGTCGTATGAGGGCCAAGAGCCTCTTCATTCATTGGGGATCTACGAAGCAGTACCATCAGTGAAAAGTGTCTCGTTGCCTGGGAGAGAGAACTACTAAACAAACAAATCAATAAGCATACAATAGATAAAAAAGTCTAAAAAATAGAAAAAAATATAACTAATATATAAAAAATAAAAATTAAAAAAAAAGAAGTCTATGTCCAAGTTCCTTTTGGTGTGTTAGTTGTAGTATTGATACCTTCTACTATATAGCACAAGTAAGCTCTGATTCCCCGCCGGAAGGGCCCTTACTAGTACAAAAGTTCGATATAGGACAGTTTCAAATATTTCACAGTTTTCCCTGGGTTGGTTCCTGTAGGGGTAAATCTGCAGTTCAGCTCCAATAGCCTTGCCACTCCCGAAGCTTGGAAGCTGGCCCTTGAGGTCACAGACTGGGATCTGAAGGCGCTTTGCAGTGGAGCTACTTCACTTCCAAGGGTCTCAACCTTTCCCAGATAATTGGATCGTCTGTGTGAGACCTGGGAGTGCCCAGCAGGGTGGGGATTATCTCTGCGTGGTTTCTGAATGTGCCGGCTGGGTATTAGGTTGTAACTTACCGGGGATTTCTCCTTTTGGGGGGATGGGTTATCCCGATTCCTGGGTCCAGAGGCTTCCTAGCATGTCCGAGAGTTGGAAGGGCTAGAAACTCTGTACTTTTAATGATCAACTCCTTACCTCCCTCAGGTATAGGTAACAAGTAATTCTACTTTCTTATTGTATAGATTTGCCTATTCTGGAGACTTAATATGAATAAAGTTGTATAATCTGTCACCTTTTATATCTGGCTTTCAAATCAGTATGTTTAAAAGCTCATGCATCTTGAAGTGTGTATTAGTACTTAATTTTTTCTATGGCAGAATCATATCCTATTGTATGGACATGCCACATTCCATCTATTTGTGACTGATGGATATTTGGAATGTTCTGACTTTTTGGTTGTTGTGAACAGTGTTGCTATGAATATTCTTACACAAGTTTGTGTTTGAACACACACTTTCAGTTGTTCTGGAC
>CAJQZJ010034231.1:424646-486004 GCA_907164525.1 Lophiomys imhausi
TATTTTTTTGTCTGATTTTAATATTAAGGGGCTACTTGTCTTATGGAGAATTTTGGAGATGTTTTTCAGGTATTTCTATATTTGAAAGTGTTTGGGAGGAATAGTATATTGTTTTTCTTTAAATATTTTGTAAAATTCAGCTTTTCTTTAAATATTTGGTAAAATTTAGCATAAAATCCTTCTGATTTTAGGTTTCCTTGTGGATAGCATTTAAAAAAAAAAAAAAAAACTAGGAGCACCTTTCATTCTGTACATAAGACAAGATAGGAGAAGGTAAAGAAAAATATGATCCTGGAGTGCACTTATATGATAATCTCCTTTTATCATCACTTTTCTCCACTTACTCTCTAGACTTTGAGAGATACTATGGGTTTCTCTGTATTTGCTCTGCAATGTATAACCTCTCATTATGTCACAGGTCTGTTATGGATGGTATGCATTTATTTTTGAGTTCATTTCTGTAGTTTGTACATGTCTAGAAATCTGTACATTCTAGTTAAGCTATATAACTGAGGCTATTGTTCTAGTCCTCCAATTATTAATAAGATTCTTTATGTGCCCTTATGTTTTTCATAACATTATTCCCTTCCCACTTCACTATGCATGCTAGTAATCTGAGTCATTGCTATTTCTAGAACAATACCAGCTAACATTTTGCTAACTCTGAAGTATTTTTCAAAGAAGCATCTGTTGTTTTCATTTATTTCCTCCATAGTTTTCATATTTCATTAGCTTGCACGTTGGTCAGTAGTATTCACTTAATCTATGCCTGAAGCCTGTTTTCTCTTTTATTTTAACAGCACGTGCTAGAAAGTGTAGTGCTGTGAGATTAGTTTTTCTTCAACACCCATAAACTCCCTTCTGGGTCTTGTTTTGTCTCCATCTTACCAGGCCTTCTTTGTTTTTGGTTAATGATATCATTATTACCATTGTTGTTATTATTTTTGTGTGTATGTATTTATGGTTGGGGGGTAGGTAGGTTCATTTGTGTATATAGGTGCACATAAGAGGAAAACTTCAGGCATCTTTTGTTTGAGTCAGGCTCTCTTACTGGCCTGGAACTTCACCAAGTAGGTAAGGCTAACTGGCCATTGAACTTCCAGGAATTCATTATCTCCACCTGTCATGTTGCCATTGCTGAGCTACTGCATTTGGCTTTGACATGGGTTCCGGGAACTGAACACAGATCCTCACATTCGCAAGGCAAGCACTTTATACCCACTGAGTCATCTCTCCATCTCTAAAGCTCTTTCTTGAGCACCATGATTAACTGCAGCACTGGACTAGAGCCTGATTTATCAAAAAAGACCTTAGTCTGACATGTAAAAGGTGAGAAGAAAAGGAACTTTTAACCTTGAGAGCATGCAGCAAGAGTCATTGCTATCACTTCTATGTTTGTGGCCATACAGTAACATTCCCCTTTCTAACTAGCAATATGGAATCTGAGAAAGTGGGAATGAGTCTTGGTTGAGATCCTGAAGGCTTTTTAAAGTTCTTAACAGCAGAATAAATGTAATTATTCCCAGTATTTTTTTTATTTTCACCATGTTTTCTCCTTTATTTCCCCTCTAGCACTCTTTCCATTCCTTACTCCAGTATTTGATTCATTAAATATCTCCATGTTTCCAAATGATGTCTTAAACTTTTTTAAAATTTCTGTAGAACAAATGAAAAAGAATCGCATGCAAGAGAAAGAAAAGGTAATAACTGGCCACATGAGGACTTTCATTTATTAATAATGTGTTTCCCACTCTTTCTACATAATATAAATATGCATATATATTCTTTTCCAATGTATCTTTAAAGGTTAGATGGAGGAGTATAGGTTAAGGACAGGGAGATGTTGATATTTCAAAAAGGATGAAGGGTGTAGTGCTTGAGAATAGAGAAATAAAGTGAGCCAGAGAAAGCATTTAAAATTAAATGGTAGGCCTTACACTTAGTGTACCACAGAATAAATATTTTAAAGATAAGAGCTTCTCCACATGCTAGAAAAAAGAGATTCCTTGCATATAATTTGTGGGAATATAAATTAGGGGAATTATGAAAGAATGTATCGATATATGTAAAAAAATAAAGGTTGTTATTCTCTCAGTGCTGGGGATAAAACCCAAGTCCTTACACATGGTCAGCAAACATGCCATTCTTGAACAATGGTTCAAGTTGCCCTGGTATCCAGATCAATCCTATTTTAGACTTTTGTATTGGGAACAGGGTTTATGGCTTTGACTTTGGATTAGGAGATCCCAATGGAGCAACCATTATTAATGGCTCAGTTCTTCAAGGATTAAGTCTTTCTATAATCTTAGTTTACATTAGAGGAAAAAGGATGAGCAAAAAGTGAAAGAAGAACTCCCATGTGATCCAGCCACCTTTCTGCTGGTCAAATAATGACATAAACTTGTGTGTGACATCTATATTCCCATGTTCACTGAAGCCATTAAAAAAATTCTAAAAGCTATAGAGGAATGGACTTTGACAGTTCTAATCACAAATGAGTGATGAATGTTGAGAAAAATATGTTTAACCTGACTTCAGCAACATTAAATGTGTGCATATATCAAATATTTATTTCATTCAGTTGCCTTGTACATTTTTTATGCATTAGTTAACATAAAATTAAAAAATAGACAGAAGTTACTACTTCTCTTTCCTAAAAGGATAATGATTCTGCTTAATCATTTCTTTCCAGGTAATTTAATTCCCTGGACCTCAGACTGGCAAGAAATTACTTCATTTCCAAACCTATTATTTTACATATTTAAAAAAGTCATTTTATCCTACCTGGCCCAGTTTAGTTTGCTTTATTTTTTAATTTTTATTATTCTGAGACACAGTCTTGCTATGTAGCTGAGGCTTGCCTCCTTCAGTCATTCTGCTTCTAGAGCTCTGATTACAGGCATATGCTAACAAATATGGCTGGTCTGAATTAAATTTGAGCCCCTCCTGACTCCCCAAACTAAATTTGAGTGGCTCAGGGCTTCTCTTGGTAGCCAGAGTTTGCTAGATACAAAGGGACTGGAGAGTAAAGAGGGAAGCAGGACTGGGTACCCCCACTATCACTGAGAATCATTGCATTCTAGCCTGGTGGTGCATTTAAAGATATTCACCCCCAAACTACTGATTAGATCTGGAAATGGCATGAGTTTCATCTGTAAGGACAACGGTTTGAGACTAAGATAGGAGGACACAGGTTCGAAGCTCAAAACTTTTTCCTGTACATGCACACTTGTGAAGGGAAGGGGCCAACCAGGACTGTCCAGAAGCCAGAGAACTCATGGTCAAAGACAGGAAAGACCATAGCCATTGGACACACAGCCAGTGTTCACTCAGGGAAGCATTCTGTTCCCCAAAGCATGCATATGAATACTTTGTTTGTCCTTGACTTTGGAAACCCCATTGAGACATCTGGACTTTAAATGAGCATTATTCTCAGAATGGTGGCTAATTCTGAACTTGTGACTCACTCTGACCTCTCAACTTACCTCACATCTTTCAAAATTATTTTCTCAGCAAAGAGTGGATTTTCTTCAGCTGATGATAAACTCCCAGAGTTCTAAAGTCAAAGAGTCTCATAAAGGTAGGCAAGGATATTTCATGTTTAATGATGGGAATCTCAGAGTTAAGGATTTGTTCTGGAAATATGCAGGAGAATTTTCAAGTAGATGACTACGTCTCCAAATTCTAAACAAAGAATTCCAACCCCTCCAAACCAAATTAAATCAAACCTGGCCCACAGATGTAGGTAGTGTATACAGCAGCCAGAGGAATTTTCTCAAAGCATAGGATTATTACTGTGTTCAAAGCCTGAATGGTAGCCATAAGCATATGATTTAGGCCTAGAAGTCATCAATGTTCTCTGAATCTTGTACCACAGAACAACCACCATCCCAGCCTCATCTAGATCCACTGAATCATAAACTGTGCCTGGATACTTTCATCTAGACATCCAGTGAGCAGGAGCAACTCCACAGTGGTGACAGTCACTGGACACACAGGGCGCAAGTCTACTCAGTGTTTGATTTACAGTCAAGTTTTGATTTCCTGAATAGTTAATAGGAAACATGTGGAGAAAGGCTTGGCATTAAGTACATATTCTATTCCTCTTCATAGTTTTCATGTACTCATTTCCCCCTCATGGATGGCTTTTGAGTAAACCATTGCTGTGATAGTTGAAGAATGATGGCTTTCTAATGCCATTGTGTCCTGTACAGCTATGAGTTTTGCTCCATATAAGAGAGGGAGAAGCTGTTTTCAGGGTTTCATTTAAGAAGGAGTTTTCAAGGTTTTAGAGAAATTATAGGCTCACAGCCAATTTCAACTGATTATGTACAGGCTTTCATATATTTCTGCTCCCTCATGTTCACAGCCTCCCATTCTTTCTAGAATACAGGTTAGAAATTCACTTATTTTTATTTGTATATGTATGTAGGCATGCACATGCCGTGGGATGTGTGTAAAGGTGAGAGGACAACTTGCATGATTCTGTTCTCTCCTTCCCCACTTTTGGGTTCTGGGAATGGAATTCAGTTCATCAGGCTTGGCAGTGGCCCTTTATCTGCTGAGTCATCTTGCTGTACCTTCACACTATCCCATTTTTAACATTCATCAATGGGGTAGTATGTTTGTTATGAGCATTGTACCTACACATTTATATTATCACTGAAAGGCCACAATTATAGTTAGGATTCATTCTTGGTCTTGTCCATTGTGTTTATATGACAAATGTGTAGTAATACACCACACCAGAGCAACACACGGTGTTTGGTGCCATTTCTACATCTTTATAAATCATTTTCCTTCTTTCTGTTGTGAGATAGTCCAGGTTTCTGCTAAATTTCTCCAGACAGTTCTGATACCAGTGATTTGTTCAAATTTGCCAATTTTTCAGTGTGAAATGAAATTTCAACCCAAAATCTGAGACCTAGATGTAGTTATTTTTCTGGGGATTGTTCCTTCTAGAATTCTTTCAGTGGATAATTTATGAAAATGAACTAGTAATCCATGGAACAGAGAAAAACATTTATCGTTTTAAAATTTCGTGTGTGTATGTTTGTGTGTGATGTGCATGGGTGTATACATGCTTGTAGGTGTATAGACCCATAGATGTGTGTGTGTGTGTGTAGTTGTAGAGGCCCAGGGTTGATGTCAGGAATCATGCTCGATTGCTCTTCCCTTTTATTCATTAAAGTAGAGTCTCTCAATGAAATCCAGAGCTAACAGGTTTGGCCAGTCTCACTAATCATTTTGCTCTTGGAATTCCCTGTCTCTGCCCTCTGAAACTGGAATTACATACAAGGCCTCTGCGCCTATCTGGCACTTATGTGAGTCATAGTATTGGAGAAAAAACATTTCTGTATCCACATTCAATGGCATAATCTCTCATATTCATTCTCACTCTCTCTCTGCTAGTGTGTGTTGTGTGTATGTGTGTGTGAAAAGTGAGTAAAGAATTGACAGTGAATGAATTCACCCTTGGGGTCAAATTTATTGAGTGAGTTGCAAGGGGGTGGGGGACTGTGAAGTAACTAGAGTACTGTCTGCTACAGTGTGATTGAGGGGGTGTCTCCATTGTAAAGAAGAACTTGAACAATGGCTGTCTTTATGTGTAGTTTCATGGCATGTGATTCATGTCTTATGATTGTGGGCGAGTTTATACTTGACTGGCCAGTCATGGTATGTTAACGTGAGTCATTGTGCATGCAGTTTTTTTTTATTGTTGTTGTTGTAATGCCTGCCTTATAAAGAAGAGCTATGTAAATAAAGAGCAAACATATAATGCTAGTCCTGGTTGGTCAAAGTGCAGCCTTAGTCAAAAGCTTGGGTCTTGTGGAACAGGGCTGCAGTTCACAGCATCAGGGTACAGCGCTCCGCAGAAGCACTGCAGCTGCAGGTGAGGTTCCTTCCATGGGAGATTTCAAAAATCCTCTAACGAGGATCAGTTTATTAGAACATTACTAGTCATTACCCTTTAAAGAATTGTTTTCCAATTTATAACTGTGTATGTGTATATGTTTGTGTGAATGTATGGGTGCAGGTGTCTGGCAAGTCAGATGAGAGTGTCAGATCTCCTGGAGCTTGCTTTACAGGCAGTGGTGAGCTGTGCACAATGGAACTCAGATGCTCTGCAGGAACAGCTTGCACTGTTAATAGGCAGCTCCATTTTTTCCAGCCCATCACTCCATACTCCACATCTGTTCCTTTTCCTCTGTAGCTTTCTAATTTCTGGATTGCATTTTGGAGATTGGTAGCCCTTGCTTATGCAACAGATTATGCATATAAATACCGCAGCTCTTGAAAGTTCAGATACTGACCAGGAATTGTGCGGTAGATTTGAGACTACTGAGACCCTCCCAGTAGTTGCTATTGGTCCACTGACCGACCACACTTTGAGAAGCTTCAACACTATATTGCCTCAGGTTTCTTAAGACAGGTATAGTTCATAGATATGCTCATGTTCCATGCACTCAAGCTTTTCTACTGCATACCTACTGAAAACATTTCAACTATTTAATGGGTGCTGGGGATTCAAACTAAAGTCCTCATGTTTACAAAACAAGTAAGCATAGCTTTCCCAGGACTGTACAAATGGCTCTTACCCATTGAGCTATTTTTACAGCCCTGGGAAAGCTACTTCATATAAATAAAATACATGATAGTTATTCGGTCTAAAGCTTAACTTGAGGGCATGGCTACATGTGCCTGTCTAGCCCCCCAAAATTGGAGAATGGAGACAGGAAGATCCAGAGCTCAGTGACTAGCTAAACTAGCTGAAATAGTGAGCTTCTGTTTCAGTAAGAAACCCTTTCCCAAAGCAATGATACAGAGAATGATGGAAGAAGACACCAGAAGTCCTCTTCTGAGTCCATGTCCTCATATATACCTGCATACCCATATTCATGTCCTAGATATGTAAACCATGTACATGAGTGAACATAGGCATGGGCACACATGCAAATAAAAGACAATTTAAAAAATGGAAAAATTGAACAGACTGAAAGCTAAAATATGCCATACTAACCTACCCATATGATTTCAAGCAGTTATGATTTCAATTAGTGCAAAGAGACAAAATAAAAATTGAACAAAACAAGGTAGATTTCTAATTACCTATGGGGTATCCTGAAGAAATTATGTACATTAGACAAAAATGCTTCCTCTTGAGATTTCTCAGGGGGGAGGGGAGGTGTTGGGGATGTCAGGATGAGAAAATGGTCAAGAGGAGTGTAGTCCTTATGGAAACTGGACAAAGTGACTTTCCCATTTCAATCCCTTGTCAGACGAATGTGAGAATGGAAACCACCACCACTGTGGCTCCAAATTGCTTTTCTCATGACTTTTTTTAAAATGGGGTTTTGGATATTTAGTTGTGTTATTTTTCATCCAGATCATGACTTTTTTTTTAAATACTGTTTTCCTTTACCTAAAATGTATTTAGTAGGCCAGCAGTATTGATTATCAGATAAAAGTGCTTTCTACCAAACTGAAGACCTAAGTTCAAACTCTAGCACCCAAATGTTGTGAGGAGAGTACTCATTCCTACAAGTTGTCTTCCGATCAGCAAGAATGCTATGGCATAGTTCTTTCACACATATGCACACACACACATGCATTTCACACACACACATGCACACACACACAAATGAAATAAAATAAAGTATATTTCCTTTCCCTTTAGCTTTATCCGATCTGGAGGTTGTGGCCCAGTCAGTTATCTTTATTTTTGCTGGCTATGAGACCACTAACAGTGCTCTTTCTTCTGCTGTGTATTTACTGGCCACACACCCTGATGTCCAGAAGAAACTGCAAGATGAAATTGACGCTGCTCTGCCCAATAAGGTAAGGGCATGGGACCTGGGGAGGGAGGAAGGGAAGAGGAGAAGCATTCACCTAAATGGCTCCTCATCCCACCCAGCAAGAACTTTTCAACAAAGTTATAAGCATTGATTCTTTCACCATCTTTATTTAATAAGGATCTAAAAAGAGAAATGAATGAAAAACAGACATCAGATGCTGCTTTTTATGAAAATAGCATTCTTTGTGGATGAATGTTGGTACAAGCTTATCTATTAACTGTCACCAAACACTACCAAGAAACATCCACAAAGTCACAGTGGCATGGAAGCTTGAGCTTTGGTTAGTCAAATGTCTGGAGAGTCTGGTCTGTTGATGTCATGTGGTATGCTGTTCCCTGCTGTTGACTAAGTGTGACTGGCCTTTGCTGGGTTGGGCTAGGCTGATTGATTTAGTACTGCCCCCCCACACCTCTCTCTGCTTGCAGGTGGCCTCTGAATCAAACTCTTAACCCTACATCATGGTCTGTCCAAAAATACCATATAGCCATAGTCATAAGTTTTCCACATTAGTCTTTACAGCTCTGCCCAAACTGGGAGCCTATAGGTTGTGAGGTTACCTGGTTTATGTGGTGGTCTGTGAGACTTACCATTATCTTTAGAGCTCACAGGAAAGCCCTGAAGGAACAACCAGGAGGATGGACAAGCAACAGAGGATAAGATTGAGTGATGGATCCTGTTCTCATTGTGACTTTTACCAGGGTTGAAACTGAGCACTGTGGTGGTAGCAATGATTTGTATCTGTCTTTTGTCACCTTTAATATAGAAGAGACTTGTGTCTCCTCAGACAGTTTAAATTTTTTATCCTGTTTAATGATTCCAAACTTTATACACAATCAAAAGAATGGCCGGGCTGGAAAGGTGGCTCAGAGGTTAAGAGCACTGGCAGTTCTTCCCAAGGTCCTGAGTTCAATTCCCAGCAACCACATGGTGGCTCACAGCCATCTACATTGAGATCTGCCCGGGCATATATGTAGAGCAAATACTGTATACATAATAAATAAACAAAAAAATTTTAAAAAAGAATGGCCATATAAGGTGTTTTTAAATACATATGATAGGGATATGTTCTCTTCCTATGTTGTATATACCTTCAAGTACATGTGTGTGGCCACTCCGTGAAAAGGTAACTCTCAGTGTGTCAACTTTTTGTTGACTCTAATTATGATCTGTTAGTTATGGATCCTCACATAAGAAAGAAAAAGTTGTATACAGTAGTGGTGAGGATTTCAGGTATTGGGTTTGGGATTGTCACAAAGCCTTTCTGTTCTTCTTAATTACCCTACATTTCTTAAAGATGTGTTGAGCAGGTTGAAGTGTGCCAGTTATTAAAATGCTTCATAAATGGTAAGGTCCTCCATTAATGTGAGTTTTTCTTCAATAGTGTAATACCTTAGTAGTTCTCCACAGATGAAAGTTAGTTCAAAATCTTAATTTATGAAAGTCTCTCTCCCTCTTTGCAGGTACCTGCCACCTATGATGGCCTGATACAGATAGAGTATCTGGACATGGTGGTGAATGAAACTCTCAGATTGTATCCAATTACTGGAAGACTCCAGAGGGTCTGTAAGAAAGACATTGAAAACAAAGGAGTGTTCATTCCCAAAGGAACTGTGGTGATGGCACCAATCGTTGCTCTTCACCTAGACCTAAAGTACTGGCCAGAGCCTGAGGAGTTCCACCCTGAAAGTTACAGGGATGTGGGCAAGAGGAACGAACTCCCAGAACCAATTAGTCCATTTATGATGTGTTGTGTCCTGGTGTTGAAGACATATAAGTAGCAATAGCAGTCTGTCTCTGTGTCTACTTATCTTTTTTTTTTTTTTTTTTTTTGTTTTTTTCGAGACAGGGTTTCTCTGTGTAGCCCTGGCTGTCCTGGACTCACTTTGTAGACCAGGCTGGCCTCGAACTCACAAAGATCCACCTGCCTCTGCCTCCCGAGTGCTGGGATTAAAGGCGTGTGCCACCACCGCCCGGCTATGTGTCTACTTATCTATCTATCCATCTATCTACCTATTCAAACTTTTAAGACAAGAGTAGCACCTGTCACAGTGTCCTCAGCACTATCCTATTTTATGCATTAGATTTTTCATTCCTAGGTTTCTCTTGTTTCTTTTAGCTGCTCCCATCATCTTTAGAAAACATTTACACTTTCCATTTGGCTAGACTTTGTCTCCTGGGTTCCCCAGTGTGGTTGTAATGGTGTCATCTAAGGGCTTAGTTTGAGCAGCCCTGCTGAGAATAGAGGAGATAACAGGTCCTTCCATTAATGCTTCTGGCTGTTGTTCTAGTCAGCTCTCTTACCCCATGGGATTTTTCCAAAGTCATGTCACCTATTGTCTAGAAATCTGAGACATCCTTCTTTGGAGGTAGCTCAAGTGGGATCTTCTGGGAAGACTGGAACTAAAGTCAGGCTTACAATCTAGTTGTTTTCTTGACAAACAAAATAACAATATTTTTAGGGGACAAGCTAGGAAGCCTAAAGGCCCAGGATCTAGGTAGCCATTGCTTCTAATTATGCACATCCTGATTTCTGATACCTTATGTTGTTGGTCACAATGTGCCATTTAAACATCATTATATATACATATATAGTATTTGCTGAAGAAGTTAATCAGAGCTCATCAGGTCTTCTGTCTTCTAGACCAGATGACTTCTGTGTTCCCTCCAGTTTCAGCAGTCCCACCTCCTATAGCTTTGTGACACACAGAAAATTGACCATATGTACTTCTGTTACATTTGTTTAATAATGAAACAAGTTAATAAGTGTTTACTGTATGTGAGGGAATACTCCAAACACTGATAAATCACTATGTTAATAAATTTCAACAACAGAAAAATTTTGACAAACTTACAAGTATACTGTATACAAATCAATATCCAGAATACTCTTAATGGAATTCTGTGTGGCTAGCAACCATTCACCCATGTGTGGTGTTTATTAACATATTTCTACAACCCTCATTATGTTTTTGAAACTACAATACTCTAATATACATAATAATTTTTCCAAGTTATTTAAAAGCACTTAAATACATAATCACATTGCAATTGTCACTTTTCTAGAAACAAGCAATTTTCTCTTAAATATCATTTACATGTATATAATTTGAATAAAATTTGTCTACCCTCCCAGATTTGTATAACTAAAGGAATACACAGAGAAATATATTAATGATTATATTATATTATAGTAGCTTTTTTCAATTTTTGAGACAAGATTTCTCTGTATAACAGTACTGGCTGTCCTGGAACTCACTTTGTAAAGCAGGCTGGCCTTGAACTCACAGAGATCCACTTGCCTCTGCTTCCCAAGTGCTGGGGTTAAAGGCATGCACCACCACGCCTGGCTAGTGTAGCATTGTATATCTTTGTAAGTTACCTGACTTAAATTTTTCAGTGAAGAAGGAAGAGAAGAGCAAGAAGAAAAGGAAGGAAGAGGAGGGGGGAAGTGAAGGGAGGCTATAGAAGGGATATAGAAGGAGGAAGGAAGGAAAAGTATGAAGAAAGAAGAAGAGAGAGAGAATAAAAGTGTGGAGGAATTGAGGATGGAAAGTTGGAAGGAATAGAATGAGAGATGGATAGAAGTGGAAAGAAAGGGAAGGTCGGCACCAAAGGAAAGAAATAAGAGGTAGAAAGTAAAAAATAAAAAAGAACAACAGAGAAGAAAAAAGAGAATAACAAAGAAAGGAAAAAAGAATAATATAGAGAAGAGAAAGAAAAACAATTTCGGTAGTGGTGAGTACTTTATCCTCCGACATCAGTGAATGTTAGTTTGACCAGTAACATACTTTTCCTCAGTTGGTCATCATTTCTTATCTCAGAGAATGAACACATCACACTAAATGCAATGATCATGCTTAAAAAAATCTTTTTTTAAATAGCACTTACCTCATCTCAGTATGATTAAGAGCATCTCCACAGTAAAGCAAGAGGGAAGACTTGTAACATATAATTCTTATGGCATATCACGCACTCTGAGGCCCAGGGAACATCACAGAAGAAGGGGTGGAGCGACTGTAGACAATAAAGAATGGAGGAGGTGTGCTAATAGTGTTGTCTGGCTAGAACATGGCCATCACCATCATGAATACACAACATCTGTGACCTCCTGTGAAAGATTTGCACAAAATAGACATGGAAATAAGGAGGGGGACAAATTGGGAAGAAGAGCGTGAATAGAGTTGGGGAAAGTATACAGTAAGTTAATGTGGGAGGAGAAAATGATCACAATACATTGTATACAGTGAGGAAATGTAAAAGTCATATAAGTGTTTTTACAACCAGCCCAGGAAAGCTTCCTGTCTACTACTGCTTGTGGGTATCTCCAAGATACCAAACAAAGTGACTGGTATCGGTTTTATGCCTCATTAACTTGTCTTCATCTACTCCTGGGGGACCAGGTTCAGCAAGAAGAATCAGGACAGCATTGATCCTTACACATACCTGCCCTTTGGGAACGGACCCAGGAACTGCATTGGCATGAGGTTTGCTCTCATGAGCATAAAAGTTGCTCTTGTCAGACTCCTGCAGAACTTCTCCTTCCAGCCTTGTAAGGAAACTCAGGCCAGTGTGTTTTTTTAGTAAGTTATGCTTTCATGGGAGTTTTGTTTTTTAACAGGGGTATCGATTTTCAGAAAAGGATATTGATCTGTTGTGCAAGGAATTATTATTATTTTTCACATTACCTATTGGAATCTAAATACTTCAGTTTTAGAGTTGCATCTTTTGCTTTAAAAAGACCTAAGTATAAAGATTATCTAAATTCAGGAGCTGCAGGGGATTAGTCAGTAAGATTCTTGCCTTGAAAGCATGTGGACTTGAACTTAACCCTCATAATACATACAAAAAAAAAAAAAAAAAGCAAACAAACCAAATAAGCCACCCACCTACCAATTGTGGTAGAAGTTAGGTCTTTCGTAGGCAGTTCAGATTAGCATTTGGCAGCACATAGGACAATCTTGGCATCCCTTTACCTGATGAAATGGACAAAGTCAAGTTATGGCCGGGGTGGGGGGGGGAGGGGATATGTCCTGTTAAAGGGATGTGGCTAAGAGACCATGCAAGCTGTGCTGATGACATCAGTCACTCTGAGAAGCAATGGGACTGCTGGATATCGAGAGAAATCTTGTGGACCCTCAAAACTGCTAAAGATAGTGAGATAACGCAATATATAAGCCAGAGACTCCATGCTGTCACTCTCTTCCTCCTGCCCTCACTAACTGAGAAGTCACGCTGAAGAAGCACACAGAAAGATATGCCATTAACAGAATTTAGACTATAGGCTATAGTCCAAGGCAAAGGCTTGGCATAAAACCTGCTGAGAGTTTCTGGAAGACATCTGTCTGTCTTGGGGCCCCAGAGCACCAGAAAAAGCAGCAAGGCGAGCGAAGTTCAGAAGCTTCTTGGAGAGGTTTACAGTCGTAAGGCTTGCCTGAGTCAAAGAGACCATGGAGGCAAGTCTCAGCTGTGAAAAAGCTGGCCTCAGTTTGGCAGTAGGAATAGACTGATTTTATAAACTGGCCACAATTTGGTGGTTGAAATAAATTGGCCTTGTGAACTGGCAAAGTAAGGCCCAATGAACTTTAAGCTTAAAAGATACTGCCTGATGGGACTGTCGTAAATGAAGTCATCCTGCATGGACCTATGCTAAGAATATTAATATCCTTTTAAGAAAGTTAAAATAGTGTTAGTGAAGTGTTTTTAGACAGGTATTAGAGTGTTCTTAGGTATTAGGGTATTCTTAGATTATAGATTATAGGTTTTAGGTTATAAGCTTTAGGTATTTTATAGGTGATTGTTAAGTATTAATAAATATAAGTGTTTATAAATAAAAATATTCTGTTACAACCAACCAAAAAAAACCCCAGCTACCAACCAAATAACCAAACAACTCCCCTAATACAAGCCAGGTGTGTTGACATGCACCCATAATCCCAGCACTGTGGAGGTAGAGACCAGCAGATTCCTGGGGATCATTAAGCAGCCAGCCTAGTATAATCTGTGAATTCCAGGCTAGTGTGAAACCCTGTCTCCTAAAAGGTAGATAGCACCTAAGGAAGGACACTGGTGATAAAAGTAGGTTTTGTGGGCTTGTACAGCACTTTCAGCATTTGGGTGTCTCTTCTTTGCATTTGTGGTTGTCATTGTTTTATTGATTGCTTCATACTTGCTTACCTGTTGCAGATCCCTTTAAAATTAAGGAAGCAAGGACTTCTTCAACCAGAGAAACCAATCTTTCTAAAGGTCGTGCCAAGAAGTGAGACCATAAGTGGAGCTTGATGTATAATGGCCTGTTATGATGCTGTATCCCGCTGGACCAGAAACCAATTCAGATTGTGAATGAATCCAGAGATGAAGACTGTAGTAATCTTGTGTACTCATGTTTGATTCTGGGTGTTCTTTGAGCTTGGTCAGCATCTGTACTGGTTATCTCCTGTGGAACACCAGGATACGGTGACACCAACCCAAGATAGATATAGCTAGCTCCCTGATTCTTGTGGGACTGCCTATGTCTACTTCATTATTACCACCAAATCCCCTTATTTCTGATGAGAAAATAAATACCAATTACTAGTTTTATCAACAATTATTATGGAAAATGAGAACTTTTATAGTGTTACTAATAACTAAATTTTTACCAAACCTTTTTATTTGCAACACACTACAATGAATTATTAAACTGATACGTCAATAAACATGGTGGCATTGGCTTTTCCTGGAGAGTTGTGAAGGAAAAACTATTTACTCAGATATGACACTAATGAGAGACCAAAGGAATGATTCCACCTAAGGCAAGCTCAGTGAACCAGTGAGTTTCTAGGGATACTTACAGGAGCACGGGTAAGGGGTTGCTTACATATGTGTAGGTGATTCAGAAGCAACAGCATCTCTGAAGTTCCATTCATCTTGGAGCTCTTTCTCCTTTGAAATTGTTACTGCTTATGTAACCTGGGAGTTGAGAGCTTATGAATCTTGTAAGTTTCAGGAGATTTGTTTACATCCCGAGTCTGATAAGATTCATTTACTTCTGAATTTTTTTCTATTCTCTCTTTCATTATATCCTGACCAGCATGAAGGCAAATCGAGTTATACAGCTTGCAGACTTAATGCTCACTACACAACACTGCCCTCTTTGGGCCAGATTAGAACTCAAATTTAATATACACCAACCTTGAGGAATGTGCCAAATAAAAGATAAGAGGCTTGTAATTGTTTGCTTAGTATTTTATTATGTATCCCAGGCATATTTTGAACTCATAGCATAAGACCTGCCTCGGAGGTTTGAAATTGTAATTTTTTTTCTTTTGCCAATCTAAAACCCGGGAAAAACTGTGGTATCAGTAAAATAATTTTTTTATATGTAAACATCAAATCAATGTACTTTGCTTATACTTGTCCCCCCATTATCATCTTTCCTCCTTCATTCCTCTCACTGGTCCTCCTGCTCTTCCTCAACTGGCACTCTTCTGTTTGTATGTCACACATGTATACATATGTATGCATACACAGATAGATAGATGATTGATGATAGATTATAGATAGATGACAGATACATAGATAGCCCACATGAGTGAAAAAATGAATATGTATATATATATATTTCTTCCTCCTTTACCCTCCTTTTTTCCTCCACACCCCTACATTTTAGGCCCCTACCTTTTCTCATGGTCTCCCTTCTACATTTACATTCTCTATATATTTGTCTGAAAGCACAGAAGATTTATCTTCCTGAGTTAGAGGTTTAACTTAATGTGTTGTGTTAACTTCTAGTTAATAGGATAGTTTCTTCTATTTTCCTGTAATTTTTATTTTGAAATATTGAAAGGAAAGGAAGTAGTAAATTTTCATCTCAATAAGACACACACACAACTTTTACCAAACCTGTTTATTTGCAGCATACTACAATGAATTAGTAAATTGATAAATCAATAAACATGGTAGTGTTGGCTTTTCCTAGAGAGTTTTTTGTTTTTTTAATATTCATTTATTAATTCAAGTTACATCTCAATTACAGTCCCCTTCCTCCTCCCCTCCAGGCCTTAACCTTCAACCTTCTACCACCTATTTTTCCTATCCTTCTCCTTGGGTGAGGGGGACCCCACGTATCAGCCCCCCTCAGTTCATCAGTCACATGAGGGCTAAGAGCTTCTTCTTGCTCTGGGGTCCAACATGGCAGCCCAGTTAGGGTAAAGTGTCCAGCTACTACTCAGCTTTCAGAAACAAGGAAATCATGCAATTTGCAACCAAATGGATGGAACTAGAAAAGCTCATCTTGAGTGAGCTAACCCAGACCCAGAAAGATACACATGGCATGTATTCGCTTATAACTAGAGAATTTTGAAGGAACAACTATTTACTCAGATATGGCACTAATGAGGTGTGTGTGTATGTGTGTGTGTGTGTGTGTGTGTGTGTGTGTGTGTGTGTGTGTGTATTGAGATAGGGATTCACTAGCTTGCCCTAACTACTATCCATCTTCAAAAACTATAGAAAGAAATGTGCAAATCAAATCTCACGCCTGTCTTGGGTTTTATTGCTGTGAAGAGACATCATGACCATGGCAACTCTTGTAAAGAAAAACATCTAATTGTGGCTGGCTTATGGTTTCAGAGGGTTAATCTGTTATTGTCATGAGAAGCATGGTGGCACATAGGCAGACATGGTGCTGGAGAGTTCCACATCTTGATTTTCAGGCAGCAGGTCTTCCTGTGACTAAAAAATACTTCCTCCAGCAAGGCCACACCTCGTAATTTCCTTTCAAAACACCATAACACCTCATCACAGCTAACAAAATGGGAAAATCCTCATGGAAGCCTCACCACTCTAGTTTTCTTCTTTTTTAAAAATCTCTGAGGTGACTTTCTTTAATGCTGCTTATGGTTTACAGTGTCCTTAAAAACAATCTGCAACCTCTTCTGAAAACCTAGAGATGTTCAATGCATCTGAAATCCAAGCAAGGAATGCAAAGGGTACTATGGGAGAGAAGAGAAGCACAGCAAATAGGCAAAATCCCACAAAGCAATTCACATCTTTCTTTAAAGACTCAGAAGGAAAGTCCCAAGACTTCTGCCATGAGTGTAGCAGTAATCTTTGCTTAGGCTCCAGGCCCCTGACTGAACAGAGCCATGTCATACATAAGCCACTACACAGAAAAGTCAGTAGATACTTCTGTATCTCTAAAATGATGAAGGGAACAGGTTTGTACCCCTGACCTCTCATTGTATTTTGTCCTATGATGACCTCTCTTTGGATAAAGACCATAGTCTGGTGCTATAATCAACCATGTTTTTCAAGACATAGCGGTCAAGAGAGAAACACCACAGACTGACTTCCTTAACTCTTGTGGGATTAAACCCGGAATAATAGCATAGAGAAAATGAGGAAACTAACAAATATTTGAAAATTAATGTACTCCAAAATATAATTTTCAGTGTTTCAAAGATGTTAATTAGCCATTCTAGGGAATTCTAGAGTTTATGGGTTATATCTCATTAAAGCTATAGCTTAAAAAGAAAGAAGTCTACACACTGCTTGCCAGGAAAAATGGATGCAAGGCATCCAGCACCAAGACCTTCTTGGCTCACAAACTGATAGTAAGGCCCTAATGTTGAAAACAATACCCATATATCACATTGCATATGTAGAAGTCAAGCTGCTGCCTAACCAGAGCCTTCAGCCCTATTGACCAGTGTTCATGATATTGGAAGGTACCCTACATGCTACCAGAGAAGAAAGGTAAATATCAACCCAGCTACAAACCATTTGATCTATACCATTCACCTGTCTGTATGATATGCTGGTGAGATAGTGGCACAAACATTGTGAGAGTAACCAAGCACTATCTGATTGGATTTGAGGCTCACTCCTTGAGATGGAAGCCATGCCTGACACTGCTTGGGTGGCCAAGCATCTGAGACTAGATAGGCCATAGACCTGGGGAAAATCAAATACTATTGTTCTGTTAAAGGAACATAGCAATAAAAAGTCTCCTAACAACATTCTGCTATGCTCATCGGTCAGTTTCTTACTCAGCCATCATCAGAGATGCTTTCTCACATAGCAGACGGGAAGTGTTAATACAGAAACCTACAACTGGATAATGTGCAGAGAGTGAGAGATCTTGAAATACACAGTCCTAAATGGGAAGTCTCTATCAAATCCCTACCCGTAGGGCACTGGGAATTATGTAAAAGAGGATGCTGAAAGATTGTAAGAGCCAGCAAAAATGGATGATACCAAGGAAACATTGTCTTCCAGACACAACAACACTAATGCACACAGACACTGTGCCAGAATGCACAGGGCTTGCATGGGTCCAAACCAAATGGAGTCCCAGTGCTGAGGTTGGGAAGTAGACATGATCTCACATAGATAGTCAAAAGCTAGCTCCGCTTGACAACCACTCACAAAGGAAAAATTAGTTTATTCCAGGGAGTCTCACTGGATATACAAACCACACTTCAGGGTAGGCTCCAAGCCTGGTAGTAGATGGCCAATGCAAAATAAACTCAAAGGTATTTTGGAGATTTTTTTTGGTTCATATATCTTATTCTGGACTTTAAAACAATGCTACTTGTCTTTTCCTTGTATATTATAGTTTCTGATTTTCAGTTTTTATGATGGGGATAAGCTCTGAGAAATGATTCTGTACATGACAGGGCTATCACAGTTATGACCTCACACCTGCTATGGTTACCTGCACAAGATCAAGCCAGCCAAAATTCTGGCATAGATGGGACAGATGATCTCCAAGCCTCTTCCCATACTGAGTATTTGATCATAGTTGATAGTTTCTAAGGTGACAAAGACTCAGTCTCTTTTGAAGATGTGGTCACTGGTAGGATTCCCACGCTCCAGTAGATGGCTCCACATGCATTCACTTATGTGGAGCACTAAATAGAGTTAGTGGGGCATTGCAAAAATAAGAGCTGAAGTTGGCTGGGAGACCTGTTAGGGAGGTATGGAGGAGCTGTAGGGGAGAAAGAGGGGGTTGCATATGATCGTATTTCATTGTACAATGTATTAAACTCCCAAAACAACAACAACAAAAAATAAAAACAGAAGTTTCTGTCTGTGGTGATTGGCTCCATTGCTGTGGGCTTATAGCAAGTCTCAATGAAACACCACAGCAGGGAGTATGTGGTTGAGAAAAAATGATTACCTATTGGTAACTGGGAAGGAGATGAGGGGAAAGATGGAGGAACTGAGGAACATAGAGGAACTGATCAAAGAAAATATACCCTTCAAAGTCAGGAACCCAACTGTAACAAACCTGACAGGATTTTCTAAATTAGCACCTGGAGCCTGCTCTGTGTCTAGGAGTCAATTATCCATCCATCACAAGGCAGAAGGACATTTTCTGTGACAATCCTTTTCCCTTAGACTGTAGCTGGAATCATTTTTGTTGCATTTTATTTTGAGGCCCTGTGTGTCCTGTGTGCTGTTTGTGGTGACATCTGTCATAGATTACTGGCTGAAGTGTCTGTGGTCCACCTGTCCTTTCAGGCTACTGATCTCTCCAATCATTTCACATACATTGAACTTGGACATGAAGTCTTTTCAGAGACAAAGATGTTGAATAGTTAATTTGGGGATTGGGAATATGGCTTAATGGGTAAAATGCTTTTAGGGAAAGCATTCATACTGCTGCACACATATCAGGCATATATGGTGGCCTGCTTGTAATCTCTGTGCATGAAAAATAGAGACAGAGGAACCCCAGAGCAAGCTGGCTAGTTAAAGTGCCAGAAGTGATAAGTTCTGGGTACAAATGAGAGACCCTGACTCAATACATAAGGTAGAGACTTATCAAAGAAGACCTTGGAAATCGCTTCTGACCCTAACATATATGCACATGTAATGCATTTCCATACCACCCCCCACAGTCTCACACACACAGGCATACACATAGAATACACACCCACAGACATACACACACACACACACACAGACATACACAGACACGCACAGACATACACACAGACACACACACATAGACACACACACAGTCATACACACAGTCTCACACACACACAGATGCACATACAATATAAAACTCTTTTGGACTAACACAGTTTACTCTGAGACACTTGATTTGCTTAAGAGGATATTGCAATAGGGGTAATATGATCTTTTTCTGTCTACCCAGCTATAGGCCTGTAGTCTAACTTGGTAGGATATTGTAGTAATTTCATGAGACTAAAACCCAGGCAGCACTATGGCCAATCCAGTGCAAAGTCTTAGTCTACAAAAGATCAAAAGGGGAGGCATGCTTTTTCTGAACTTTGTTGTATTTTAAATATCTTTAAATGTGAAGAGATGTGTATACTGAGAATGGAGCTGCAGATATACAGGCAGATGTTATGTGCCTGAAATATATTCTGATAACCCCAGCACTCTCATCCTCACACACATTTATTGAATCATTTACTGCATGTCTTTAACAACTTGCTGTGAACACTTTCAGTACACAGATGACTCAGCCAGACAGAGGACAGAGGTGAGTTATAGCCGGAAGCTATTCTTGTTGCAGTCTGAGATGACGAGGTAATATTCACAGCACATTTAAGTACCACACAGGTGTTTGGAATGCACAGACTTATAGATATTGATGCACTTACCCCTTTCTGTGTCCCTAACAAATCAAAGATCAATTTTAGCAGCAAAGAGAACATTACACTGAAAAGTAAATACAGTCTTTCTTTTGATCTGACATCAGGGTTAGGGTAAACATCTGGGTTCTGAGAATCTCCACAGCATAGGCTGAACTGTCCATTTGCATGTGGCAATTGCAGAGATGAATAAAGGTGAAGGACAAAGATGGGGAGATTTGATTAATGAGGTCATGTAGAGAAGAATAGACAAAGGGGTTCATTGACAATAAGTCTGTTAACTCGAGCTTTGAGATTGTGTGAGTGTGTTGTATGCATGTGTGTGTGAGTGCCCATCCCTTTGTGAACGAATGTAGGTTACAGGTCAGCACCAAGTGTCTTTTACTATTGCTCTCCACCTTAGTTATTTTTTGTACTGAGAGTTTTTGTTTTTGTTTTTCAAAAACCCACTTATGTGAATATGTTTTTGTTTTAATGCCAGGTGTGGGATATGAGACTGCTTCAGGTTGTCCACAGCCATTAATTATGATTGTTTCATGCAGTAGCAGGGGCATGATCTTTGCTAGTTGCAAATAGTTTACGTTTGGCATTCTGGGGACTTTGGAGAGGGGATAAATGTCAGAGCCTCGAGAGGGTCAGAGGGTGCTCTGAAGAAGGCCACTGCTGCTCCCTCCTACTGCTCCTGGTTGCTGTAGTTGTGGTTTGATGGTTTGGTGAGAAGTTGGAGATGAAAGTTCTCACTAGGAAGATTAGACTTGCCTAAAAGAACCTGATGATCCTAATCATCAGGAAGTGACCTATAGAAATCTACATCCCCTTCCCCCTCTACCTTTCTGTCTCTCATACCTAATGTTGGGAGGTTGGAAGGGAGTTGGGTGGAATAAAGGTGGAGAATAGTTAGAGATATAAGAACCCAATAAAATAGCCAAAAAATTGTCAACAGTTTTTGAGGCAGGATCTCTCACCAATTGGTTACGCTGGCTAAACAGGGAGCCCAGGAATCCTCCTGTCTCTTTTTACATGGGTGCTGGCAAAATGATTCCTATCTTCAGTCTTGTGCAGCAAGTGCTTTACCCAGTGACTTATCTCCTCAGCCCCTGTGCTTTGAGATTTTATAAAAAAATAAAATCAAAGGATGGGCCTAGGACACTGTGCTTGCTAGTTATTAATATCAACTTGACACAAGCTAGGTTCATCTTGGAAGAAGGAATTTTAATGGAGAAAATTGCTGCCAAAGGATTGGCCTGTTGGCAAGTCTGTAGTGTATTTTCTTAATTAATGATTGATGTTGGAGGGCCCAGATCATTGTGGGTAGTGCCACCTCTGGGAAAGTGGTCTTGAGTTGTATAAGAGGGCTGAAGTGATGGCTCAGCCATTAAAGTCTAGGCTTTATATAAAATAAGAGAGTTGTATAAGAAAGCAGGCCGAGCAAGCAAGTAAGCAGTGTTCCTCCATGGCCTCTGCTTCACTTCCTGCCTCCAGGTTCCGGGCTTGAATTCTTGTCCTGACTTTTCTGGATGGTATAGTGACTCCAAACTATAAGATGAATAAATCCTTTCCTCCACTTCTGGGGTCCAGCTCTGGGTAGGGACAAGGCCTGAAGGAGGGTGGATGCAAGAGGGGAGGGGTGAGTCAGTTACAGGGATGGGGGGTTTGCAGCCGAACTGGCAGTCAGAGTGCTTCTTTATTGATACAGCCTCACCATCAGAGATTCTCTCTCTCTCTCTCTCTCTCTCTCTCTCTCTCTCTCTCTGCACATGTGTGCTCTGTCCTGTAGATTTCACTGCGGTGTGAAAGTGCCTTTGCTCTTTAATGCTTATCAATTGGTCACATCATTCTTTTTTTTTTTTTCCGAGACAGGGTTTCTCTGTGTAGCCCTGGCTGTCCTGGACTCGCTTTGTAGACCAGGCTGGCCTCGAACTCACAGAGATCCGCCTGCCTCTGCCTCCCGAGTGCTGGGATTAAAGGCGTGCGCCACCACCGCCCGGCTGGTCACATCATTCTTATAGTCCAAGATAAACTCATGGGGGGAGTAACTCAGAAGGAAAAAGTCAAAGAGGCAAAAATAGGACAAAATGGAGTTGGTTAGGACAGTACCTACTGCTTTCCCTTAGATCCTTCTGATTCATGCACCAGGTGACATAAGAGTTATTCTAATTGATAGCTTATGTGCTATGGCTCATGAGAAGCCTGACTTGACTTCCACTGGCTGAATGAATTGCCTTTAGTAGGGTAAGAGAAGCATTGCTTTGAAAAATCGGCATGTCACATTCAAATTCCAGAAGTCATAATCTTTTGATTAATTATTTTGTATATGTATGCATGCATATTGTGTGCATGTGGGGGGACACGTTTGTGTGGGAGTGCAGGTCCACATATGTGCAGGGTGCTTGTGGAAATTCAAAGTTGAAAGTCTTCCTCTGTCCCTCTCCTCTTTACTGAGACATAGAAATCACAAATTGTCTGGGCTAGCTAGTCAGTTTGCCCAGGGGATAATTCTGTCTCTGCCTCTCCAGTATTGAGATTATGGGTGGCCATCAAGCCTCTTCATCTCTTAATTTCATTCTGGGACTCTCACCTCCAGTTCTTAAACTTGCACAATGAATGCTTTATTCATCCAGTCATGTGGTCAGCCTGTGTATCCTGATTGTACAAAAGATCCAAACAAACAAGAGCAGCATTTCTATCTCACAAATACATCTGCCCATTGTACTGTGAGGTAACAGTTTAGATGGGCCTAATAATGCAGGACTACAATCTCAGCATTTGGAAGGTGGTATCAGGGGTTTCAGGATATCTATTGCTATGTAATGAGTTTGAGGCCAGCCTGGGTTAAATGTGACACTGTTTTAAAACAATCAACCAGCCAACTCTATCCAACCTAGCCAAAAATAAAAACATGCACACAAAATACTATTGCTTTTTGTCTATTTTTGGAAGCATATGATTTTTGAGCTTTGGTGTCTAGAGGAGGTGAGCAGCTTGGTGAATGCCCAGAGTCCCTCAAGCATGAAGAGAATCAATCCCATCTTCATTTCTGCATTTTTCTTCACAAAACAAATTGGCTTCTGGTGTCAGGAGACATGGCCTTATGGTAGGCTTTGTGTCAGGCTCCACTTATGTTTCCATCTCTTGATACAGCCCTTAGAATGATGGGCTTTTCTGGTTGAAAAAATCCTTTCTTTCTTAGTTTTAAAGGAATCTGCAACAGTTATACAAAGCACAGTGAGAACCAAGCAATGAAGTGTCACCACTCGCAGAAGCAAGGAAGAGACTCACTAATGACAAATATGCTTTATAAGCACCCAAAAACTACTTTTTTCTTGGTGTCATTCCTTAAGGGGCCATCTAAGTTTTTAAAAATTTGGGTTCTGGGGATAAAAACTCAGGTCTTCATGCTTACTCTGAAGGCATTTTTTTTTCCTGAATGAATCACTCCCCAGCATTTTCCTGAATGAACCACTCCCCAGCCCCTGAATTTAGAAAATCCTTATCTTTTTTTGTTTGTTTTTAAAGCAAAAGATACAGGCCCCAAAACCAAAGGCCCCAAACCTCAACAGATGTCACCAAAGAAGTTACTTGGCTCATAGAATAAATTATAAAGTGAGTAAGTCTATGTTTCTCTGAATATAGATGCCCTAATTAAAAAGCCAAACTGAATTTAACTTAATACGCACACTAACCTGAGTTTCCTTACAAGGCTGGAAGGAGTAGTTCTGAAGGATTCTGACAAGAGCAATTTTTATGTTTATGAGAGCAAACCTCATGCCAATGCAGTTCCTGGGTCCGTTCCCAAAGGGCAGGTATGTGTAAGGATCAATGCTGTCCTGATTCTTCTTGCTGAACCTGGTCCCCCAGGAGTAGATGAAGTCAAGTTAATGAGGCATAAAACCAATACCAGTCACTTTGTTTGATATCTCTTAGATACTCACAAGCAGTAGTAGACAGGAAACTTTCCTGGGCTGTTTATTGAAATCTTGCTGGGTCTTTTTACAGGTAATTTTTGGTAGTTTTTCTTAGTTGTATACAACACACTGTGATCCCACTTCTTTCATTACATTCTTTCCAGCTACCCCCCCCTCCTATTTTAACGCCTCTTTCATGTGTGTATGTGCGTGTGTGTGTGTGTGTGTGTGTGTGTGTGTGTGTGTGTGTATGTGAAAATCTTTTACAGGTAGTCACAGATACTTTGTGTTTATGATGGAAATGGCCAGGTTTATCTAGAAGACATTTCTATAGCACGCATCCTAAGCCTCTAGCCACTACAATCTGTCCACCCCCTCTTCTGTGATGTTTCCTAGGGTCATAAACTATAGAAATTATAAGCTACAGACCTCTCCCTTTACCATGGAGAAGATTTTAGTTGCATTGATATGAAGTCAATATTGTCCAAAATATTTATTATTTATTTATTTTTGAGACAAGATCTTACTATGTAGCCCTGGCTAGTCTGAAACTGTCTATGTAGGACAGGATGGCCTCAAACTAACACACCTTCCTTTGCCTCCCAAGTACTGGGGTTAAAGGAATGGGCCATCACACCTAGTTTAATAAAAATTTATCTTTAAGCAAGAAAAGTGCATTTAGCACCATGATGTGTTCATATTCTGACACATAGGAAATGAGACCAATCGAAGGAAAGAGAGTTCTTGCCTCAACTAACACTTCTTCTGGTCACTTGCTTATTTGGCTCAGATGATAAATTTTCTGCCACTATTGAAAGGTTATTTTCTGGCAGCTGGGCACAGCGTGGCATGGACACAGGCAGGGGGCACAGTGAGCGGTGCAGAACCCATATCACGAGGAGCAGCACAGTGGGGAACCTAGCAATGGGGCATGGCATTGCATGGCACAGAAACCAGGCCAAGGAGCGTGACCTGGAAGTGGGCAAGAGCCACTCAAAAACCCAGTGAGTGGACAGGCTCAGGCCCAAAGCAGAGATAAAAGCCTTGGAGCACAGTCTTGGAGCCCAAAGCAGAGGTTAGTGGCGAGGGACACAGACTCAGGTTTCAAAGCAGAGACCAGTGAGTGGGGCAGAGGTACGGAGTACAGAGCAGAGACCACTGGTGAGGGGCACATCCCAGAACCCAGAGCAGCGGCCAGTGCAGACCCTGCCACAGAAGTGGGAAAAGCCAGGCAGAGGCTGACAAGGAGGCACAATCATATCTGGGCCTACCCAGAAAGGTGTTGGACATAAAGGTCCCTCTACTAGATATACAATCACTTGGAAGAACATTGTGCTCAGACAGGGCAGAGGGCTCCTCTTCCAGGACTGGTACAGTCTACTGTAGGCCTGATTACCTCAGGGACTTGAGAGGTAGCCCCAACTGCCAGAGAGAGGTGTCTCCTGGCTACTTGAGCACCAATATCTACATGGTCACTGCAACACCCTAAAGAGGACCGGCAGTGCCACTGAAACAGTCCAGAAGACATCAGGAACAATCAGCTTAGGGCAACCAGATGGCTAAACGACAGTGAAAGAACAAAACTGACAATAATCAGGGAAATATGACTCCAGTGAAATTCAGCGAGGTTAACACAGCAAGCCCTGAACAACCCACTACAGCTGAAACACATGAAAATAATGATAAATCTATACTTAGGAAAATGATGGAGTCCTTTCAAGAAGAAATGAAATCACTGAAAGCATACAAATAATTGCCAATTTTACAAATAAAAGCCCTGGAGAATACCATTAGAGACCTCCAAGCCAACGTAGCCCATCATGAACGGGAAAGAGACAAGACAATGAAAGATTTGAAAGATTTAAAAGATTTTCAGACAAAGACAAGCAAATTGGAAAAGGAAACGTATAAAACGAATAAAATGGTTCAAGACTTGAAATTAGAAGTAGAAGCAATAAAGAAAACACAATCAGAGATAATCCTGGAGGTGGAGAATCAAGGGAAGAGAACAGGAAATACAGACATGAGTATCAAAAATAGGATACAAGAGATGGAAGATAGGATCTCAGGCATGAAAGATTCGATGGAATAAATCAGTAAAACAACCAAAGAAAATGAGAAAAATGAAAAAGTTCTCACCCATGATATCCAAGAAATCAAGGATTCAATGAAAAGACAAAACCTAAGAATTATAGGCACAGATGAAAGAGAAGACTCCCGAGTCCAAGGTCCAGGAAAAATATCTTCAACAAAATCATAGAAGAAAACTTCCCAAATCTAAAGAAAGAGATGCCAATAAAATTCCAAGAGGCATACAGAATACCCAACAGATTAGATCAGAAAAGAAACTCCTCTCTCCATGTAATAATTGAAACTCCAAATGTACAGAACAAAGAAAAATATTAAAAGCTGTAAGAGAAAAAAGTCAAGTAGGATACAATGGCAGACCCATCAGAATTACACCTGTCTTTTCCTCAGAAACTTTAAAAGCCAGAAAGGCCTGGGCAGATGTCCTACAAGCCCTGAGACAACGTAAGTGCCCAGACAGACTACTATACCCAACAAATCTCTTTATCAACATAGATGGAGCAAACACGATATACCATAACAAAATAAAATTTAAACAGTATCTATTCACAAATCCAGTCCTACAGAAGATTTTAGAAGGAAAATTCCAACCCAGACAAGATAACTATACCCAAGAAAACAGAGGAAACAAAAAAACTGCACTGCAGCTAAACCAAAAGAAACACACAACCAACACCTACACCAAAATAATAGGAAATAACCTTTCAACATTAATATCCATCAACAGTAATGAACTCAACTCCCCAATAAAAAGACACAGGCTTACAGATTGTATCTGTAAACAAGACCCATCATTTTGCGGCATACAAGAAACACATCTCACTAACAAAGATAGATGCTACCTCAGAGTAAAGGGCTGGGAAAAGGTTTTCCAAATGGAGCCAGGAAGCAAGTTGGAGGAGCCATCTTAATATCAAATAAAATAGACTTTCAACTGAAGTTAACCAGAAAAGATAGAGAAGGGCATTACATACTTGTTAAAGGAAATATTTATCAAGATGACATCTCAATATTGAATATCTATGCCCCAAATACAAGGGCACGTACATGTGTAAAAGAAACTCTTCTAAAGCTTAAACCACACATTGATCCCCACACACTAGTAGTGGGAGACTTCAACACCCTACTCACAATAATGCATAGGTATCAAGACAGAAACCAAACAGAGAAATAATGAGTCTAACAGAGGTCATGAGCCAAAAGGACCTAACAGATATCTACAGAATGTTTCATCCAAAGGCAAAACAATATACGTTCTTTTCAGCACTGCTTGGAACCTTCTCCAAAATCGATCATATAGTCGGATCGAAAGCAAGCCTCAACATATACAAGAAAATTGAAATAACAACTTGTATCTTATCAGACCACCATGGAATAAAGCTGGACTTCAACAGCAAAAGAATCAACAGAAAGCCTACACACAAATGGAAACTGAAGAACTCTTTCCTGGATGACTACTGGGCCAGGAAAGAAATAACAAAGGAAATCAAAGACTTCTTAAAATCCAATTAAAATGAAGGCACAATATACCCAAACCTATGGGACACAATGAAAGCTGTGCTATAAGGAAAGTTCATAGCACTAAGTGCCTTCAAAAAGAAAATTGTGACAGCTCATATTAGCGAATTAACACCTGAACTGGAAGAACTGGAAAAAAGGAAGAAAACACTCCCAAGAGGAGCAGAAGGCAGGAAATCATCAAACTTAGGGCTGAAGTCAACAATTTAGAAACAAAAAGAACAATGCAAAGAATCAATGAAACCAAAAGTTGGTTCTTTGAGAAAATCAACAAAATAGACAAACCCTTAGCCAAATTAACTAAAAGGCGGATGGAAAAACCCAAATCAACAAAACCAGAAATGAAAAGGGAGAAGTAACAACAGACATTGAGGAAATCCAGAGAATCATTAAGTCCTACTTTAAAAATCCATACTCCACCAAATTTGAAAACCTAAGCGAAATGGACAATTTTCTTGATAGATTCCACCTTCCAAAGTTAAATCAAGATCAGGTTAACAGTTAAACAGCCTGATAACCCCTAAGGAAATAGAAACAGTCATTAAAAAAATATCCCAACCAAAAAAAGCCCAGGGCCAGATGGTTTCAGCACAGAATTCTACCAGACCTTCAAAGAAGAGCTAAAAGCAATGTTCTTCAAACTCTTCCACAAAACAGAATCAGAAGGAACAAAGTCAAACTCATTATATGAGGCCACAGTCACCCTGATTCCTAAACCACACAAAGATCCAACAAAGAAAGAGAACTTCAGACCAATCCCTCATGAACTTAGGTGCAAAAATACTTAATAAAATACTGGCAAACTGAATCAAAGAACACATCAAAATATCATATACTATGATCAAGTAGGCTTCATCCCAGGAATACAGGGATGGTTCAACATACAAAAATTCATCAACATAATTCACCATATAAACACGTTGAAAGAAAAAAAACCACATGATCATCTCACTAGATGTTGAAAAAGAATTTGACAAAATTCAAGAGCCCTTCATGCTAAAATTCCTGGAGAGAACAGGCATACAAGGGCCATACCTAGAAATAGTAAAGGTGATATACAGCAAGCCAGTAGCCAACATCAAATTAAATGGAGAGAAACTTGAAGCATTTCCTCTAAACTCAGGGACAAGGCAAGGATATCCACTTTTGCCATATCTCTTCAACATAGTACTTGAAGTTCTTGCTAGAGCAATAAGACAGCTAAAGGAGATCAAGGGGATACAAATTGGAAATGAAGAAGTCAAATTATCCCTATTTGCAGATATGATAGTATACATGAGCGACCCAAAAATTTCCACCAGAGAACTCTTTAGCTGATAAACACCTTTAGCAATGTGGCTGGATACAAAATTAATTCAAAAAAATCAGAAGCCCTTCTTTATACAAAAAAATGAATGGGCTGAGAAAGAAATTAGGGAAACAACACTCTTCACAATAGCCACAAACAATATAAAATACCAGAGGGTAACTCTAACCAAGCAAGTGAAAGACCTGTATGACAAGATCTTCAAGTCCTTGAAGAAGAAATTGAAGAGGTCATCAGAAGATGGAAAGATCTCCCATGCTCATTGATAGGTCGAATCAACATAATAAAAATGGCCATCTTGCCAAAAGCAATATACAAATCAATGCAATTCCTTTCAAAATACCAACACAATTCTTTATAAACCTGGAAAAAGCAATACTCAACTTCATATGGAATAACAAAAAACCCAGAATAGCTAAATCAACCCTGCACAATAAAAAAAACATCTGGAGGTATCATCATCCCAGATTTCAAGCTGAACTACAGAGCAATAGTAATAAAAACAGCATGGTACTGGTATAGAAACAGACCAGTGGATCAATGGAATCGAACTGAATACCCAGAAACGAACCCATACACTATGGTCACTTAACTTTTGACAAAGAAGCCAAAACATTACAATGGAAAAATGACGGCATCTTCAACAAATGGTGCTGGTCCAACTGGATGTCGACACGTAAAAGAATCAAATTAGACCCATACTCACCACTTTGTACAATTTTAAGTCCAAGTGGATCAAAGACCTTAACATAAGGCCTGACACACTAACAATATTAGAAGAGAAAGTGGGGAAAACCCTCGAACTCATCGGCACAGGTGACAACTTCCTGAACAGAACACCAACAGCTCAGGATCTAAGACCAACCATCAATAAATGGGACCTCATGAAACTGAAAAGCTTCTGTAAGGCAAAAGACACTCTCATTAGAACAAAATGGCAACCTACAGTTTGGGAAAAAATCTTCACCAACCCCACATCTGACAGAGGGCTAATATCCAAATTTTACAAAGAACACAAGAAATTAAATGGCAAGAAACCAAATAATCCAATCAAAACAGGGGAACAGAGCTAAACAGAGAATTCACAAAGGAGGAATTCCTAATGGCTGAGAGACACTTGAAGAAATGCTAAGCATCCTTAATCATCAGAGAAATGCAACTCAAGATGACTCTGAGATTACATCTCACACCTGTCAGAAAGGCTAAGATCAAAAACTCAAATGATAGCACATTCTGGTGAGGTTGTGGTGAAAGGGAACACTCCTCCATGGCTGGTGGGAGTGTAGGTTTATACAACCACTATGGGAATCAGTCTAGCAATATCTTAGAAAACTTGGAATAGGTCTACCTCAAGACCCAGCCATACCACTTCTGGGTATACATCAAATCACTAGGAAGTTTCCTCATCTATATTCATAGCAGCCTTATTTGTAATAGTTAGAAATTGGAAACAACCCAGATGTCCCTCAACTGATGAATGGATAAAAAAATTGTGGTACATTTACACAATGGAACACTACTCAGCTATCAGAAACAAGGAAATCATGCAATTTGCAGCCAAATGGATGGAACTAGAGAAGCTCATCCTGAGTGAGCTAACCCAGACTCAGAAGGATGCACATGGCATCTATTCACTTATAATAGGATTTTAGCCAATACAGGATAACTATACTACAACGAATGTACTAAAGGGAACATGAATATAGACTTTGCTTCCTGTCAATGAGATAGTGGTGCTGCCTTGTAGGCCCCCAGTGTATGAGGAGGCTCTTGGCCCTCATATGACTGCTGAACTGGGGCCGGGGACTGTTATGTAGAGGCACTCCACTCCAGAGGAGTGGTTTGGAAGGGATAGGGAGTAGATGGTGGGAGGACGGGACTGGGAGTGGTGGAAAGAGGACACTGTGATGGAGATGTAACCTGAAGTAATGAACAAATATTTTTTAAAAATGTAAATAAAGCATTTTTCTGTGGGGATAAAATTCTAGAAGGGTAGACACATTTTATTTGAATTTGACTCCATTTAAATATTTAAGAGAACAATAATGATTTGAGAACACACACACACACACACACACACACACACACACACACAGAGAGAGAGAGAGAGAGAGAGAGAGAGAGAAAGAGAGAGAGAGAGAGACTGTTGTTGCTATAAACATATCTTCAACTCCAAGAGACAACACATCATTCTTGGACAAGTCTGGCTTGGGGCAGTTTCTCTTTCCCACGTCCTTGTACCTTTCAGGGCGGAACTCCTCAGGCTCAGGCCAGCACTTTGGGTCTTTGTGAAGAGCAAAGGTTGGTACCATCACCACAGTCCCTTTTGGAATGAACACCCCATTGATTTCAACATCTTTCTTACAGACCCTCTCGAGTCTTCCACCAACTGGATATAATCTGAGAGTTTCATTCACCACCATGTCCAGATACTCCATCTGTATCAGGGTATCATAGGTAGCAGGTACCTGAAGGGGTGGGAGAGGAGGCAGAGGGAGGGAAAAAAGGGAGGGAGGGATAGAATTTTATAAATTGATATTTTGAATTAATTTTAATCTATGGAGTAAAACTGTGGGGTTTGAAGTGCCACAGAATAACTCTTATTGACAAAGAACCTTAGCATTTACAAAGCATCTTAATAACTCAGTCTTCAACCTGTTCAATATCCCATCGAGAAGCAATCCTTTAGATAATCCCAAACCCAGGACCTTGAATTCTCAACATTAGCATGTACTACTTTTTTTTCTTGTGTCAGGAACCATTACTAATAGATGATGAGAATTATACATAACAACAACATACCATAGTAAGTGTTACTTTCCACAAAGATGCTACAATGTACATCAAAGTCTATAAAATATAGATTGTCAGGAGCCATTCAGGAAACAAAAAACTATGGCAAGCAACTGGGCTTCCTGGAGGCAGCCCACCATTTTTTTTGTATAGTCCTCCATAGGTCCCTGGGAGCAAAGATTCCAGGGACTAGGCCTCAGGATTGCTTCTTGCTACTGACATGCTTTTCCGTGCTTCCTTCATATGTCTGGCATAACACGATTGAGCATAAAGAGACCCTCACTGCCAACGCTCTTGTGTATTTACTTCATCCTGTTGGGCAGATTTCTTGCTGAATCATTTGAAGATGATTTTATAATTCCTCATGATTCCTGAATTGATTCAAGTAATTTTAGCCTCCCTGCTAAATAGCAAAAACTACTTGGAACTGTGTGGACTCCCATATGTCATGCATGTAAAGTACACTAGGGAGAAAAGAGACTTGAGACAGATTTATGTCCAAAGGTAAACATTCCTCTAAATCAGTGGGTCTTGGTGTGCACTAGGACAAGCAAAAATTATTGCTTTAAACTTTCATGAATTCATAGATAGCTGGAAAACATTTGCTTTAGAATGCAGTCCTAATGCATAGACATATAAACAATAACCCTGCTGTAACCCCTTGAACCCTGTTAATTTTCTTTTTGTTTTTGTTTTTTAATAATTTATTTTTTATTTCTTCAAGTTACATCTCAATCACAATCCCCTCCCTACTCCTCCCTCCAGTCCCACCCTTCCACCCTCCTCCCCCTCAGCCCCCCCATCCTCTTCCCTTCTTTTTTTTTTAGTTTAAGGTATTTATTTTTTCCCCCAACAGCTCTCCTTTTCAGCCCAAAAAATGGTTCTTTTTCTTATAACTATAAATACAATACAAAACAACAGAAATAAATAGGCCACAATTATAAGAGTTATATGGCTTAGCATACATTGAACCCTGTTAATTTTAAACCTTGCTAGGAAATATTGTTGCTCTGAACTTACTACAGACCTGTGGAATAGACACAGAGATAAGAAAAGTTTAATTAGGCACGAATAATCAATAACTCCGATATAACTACATTTTATCTGTTTCTGTGATACTTTTGTAAGTATGAGGTAAATTTTCTTCTTATATATAGAGCTTTTGCTAAGTAAGTATACATATGAAAATAAAAAGCTGTTGGTTAGCTGCAGTTTTTTTCTATCCACCATTCATCAGTTGTATATATGTAAATATTGTCCATCTGTCTGACTGTCCATGCCACATTGTCTGTCTCTATGTATATATGTAGGTATGTGTATGTATGAAGCGTGCAGGGAGCTCTCCTTGTCTCACTCATTGAATGTGTGTAAGTGCATGGTTTTCTCTCTCTGTCTCTCTTTCTGGCCCAGGAAGAGTTAATGAGCCCCTGAGCTCCTGCTGCTGGCTATGTGGGCTTGTCTCTGTAGAAAAGTGGCCAGAGGGTTCTTTGGTCAGTTCAGGTAATTAAGCTGTAAACCCTGAGAAAAATATCTGATAGGGTAATTAATGCCCTAGATACACAGTTCCCCTGACCCTGATGAAGCAGATCTCCAGAAGAAGAGAACAAATTTCTATTTTGTTAATTAATTAGTTTATTAACTTAACTTCCCAATCATAGCTTCCCCTCACTCCTCTCCTCCTAGATCCTCCCTCTCATCTCTCCTGCTCCCATCTCCCCCCTCCCTTTCTTCTCAGAGAAGGGGAGGCCTCCCATGGATATCAACCTGCCTTGACATATCAGGTTGCAGTAGGAACAGGTGTATTTTCTCCTATTGAGGCTAGGCAAAGCATCCCAGTTAAGGAAAAGAGATTCAAAGGCAGGCAACAGAGTTGTAGACAGCAACTGCTCCAGTTGTTATGGGTCCCACAGGACAACCAAGCTGTACATCTATTACTTATGTGTACAGGGCCAATTAAAAAAAAACTTTATGAGAGGAATCCAAGATGGCAGCAGTGGCATGGACACATTTTGAGCACAGGGAAAATAACTACAACATTGCAGAAATATAAACAAGCTAAGCAACAACCTGAGAAGCAGGAATGCACACAGAGTTTTACTGAGTGAACCCAGGGACTAGTGGGGGTCCCAGGGCGGGACTCCCAGACACTCAGAGAAACAGACCTACCAGCTGCGGAGCAGAGGCCAAGAGCTGAGGATAGCAGCCCGGGGCACAGACCTGAGGACCAAAGCAGAGGCCAGTGGTGGGGCACAGGCTTGGGGCCCAGAGTGGAGGTCAGTGGTGTGGGGCACAGGCCAGGGGATCAAAGCAAAGGCCACCCAAACAATTACTCACCAAACCACAAGGACAGAGTCTCATTTATGTTCATAGCAGCCTTATTTGTAATAGCTAGAAACTGGAAACAACCCAGAGGTCCCTCAAATGATGAACAGATAAAAAATTGTGGTACATTTACACAATGGAATACTGCTCAGCTATCAGAAATTCACAGCCAAATGGATGGAACTAGAAAAGCTCATCCTGAGTGAGCTAACCCAGACTCAGAAAGATGCACATGGCATCTACTCATTTGTAATTGGATTTTAGCCATATCATACAGGATAACTATCCTACAACCAACACACCAAAAAGACCAGGAACATAGACTTTGTTACCTATCAAGGGGACAATTTGCCCTAGGGGTGTTACCATGTAGGCCCCCAGTTCAAGAGGAAGCTCTTAGCTTCATATGACTATTGAACTGAGAGGGGCTGATATGTAGGGATATTCTACATTGGAGGAGTAGGATGGGTGGGAGAAGGAGGAGAGGGTGTGAGGGTGGAACTGGGAGGGGTGGAAAGAGGGCACTATGATGGAGATGTAACTTGATGTAATAAACATTATAATTAAAAAAAGTTACGAGAGATAAAGATCTTGCAGCTCAAAAAAAAAAGCTTTTTTTATTTATGTGCATGTATCTGTGTAGAGGTTTGTGCATGTGAGTTTATGTGCTCTGGGGACCAGAAGAGGGTGTCAGGGCCTCTAGAACTGTAGCTACATGTGGTTATGAACCTCCAGATGTGCGTGTTAGGACTTAACTCAGGTCCTCTGAAGGAGCATCAGAGCCCTTAACTGATGAACCATCTTTCCAGTCTTTAAGCAAATCCCGATTTTATTTAGTTGTGAATATCTTGCATGGTCATTCTTTTGATTATACGTAAGATTTAGAAACATAAAATCAGTTAAAAATAGCTATTAATGTTCATCAGAGAAGTCCCTCTTTACATAAAATGGAGATAATTCACAGGAAAACACAACTGGACACAATACAGAGATCAACGGATCATGGGGAGCCCAGCACCAATAGAGTCATCTACATTACAACTCCTGCATTTACAGCTCTGGGAACATGGGAGAAAAGGAGGTGGAAACACTTTAGGAAGAAGTCTGCTGTAAAACAGTCTCTCTCAGAAATGGATGCACAAACAAGACCAGATAGTGGCAATAATAGTGGACATGTTAACATGGAAGGAGGTAATTTCATGTGGTCCCACTCCTAGACAAAGAACTTCAGGCAACTAATGAGTGCTGTAGGAGGGAGAATTAGCCTCTCTCAGGGGTGAGCCTTCTTATTGGTTGTTCATCACTAATTGCTATCTTCAGAGCCTGTGAGCTCTAAAGAGAATGATAAGCCAGCCAGACCACCCCATAAACCGGGTAACCTCACAACCCACAGCCTCCTACTATGAGCAGAGTTGTAAAGGCTTATGTGAGAAACTTGTGAATATTACCATATGGGAGTTTTGGACAGACCATAATGTAGGGTTAAGAGTTTGACTCAGGGGCAACCTAGGAGTGGAAAGAGATGTTTGTGTCCATGCTAAATCATTTGGCCTAGCCTAGTCCAGCCAAGGCCAGCCACATTCAGCCAACAACAGGTAACAGCACAACATGACATCAACAGATCAGACTATCCAGACACTTGATTAACCAATGCTCACACTTCCATGCCACTGTGATTTTGTGGATGTTTCTTGGTAGTTCTTAGTTGTAGTTAATAGATAAGCCTGTACCAACATTCATCTACAAAGAATGCCATTTTCATAAAAAGAAGCATCCGATGTCTGTTTTTCACTCATTTCTTTTTTCAGACCCTTGTTAAATAAAGATGGGGAAAGAATTAATGCTTATAACTTTGTTGAAAAGTTCTTGCTGGGTGGGATGAGGAGCCATTTAGGTCAATGCTTCTCCTCTTCCCTTCCTCCCTCCCCAGGTCCCATGCCCTTACCTTATTGGGAAGAGCAGCATCAATTTCATCTTGCAGTTTCTTCTGGACATCAGGGTGTGTGGCCAGTAAATACATTGCAAAAGAAAGAGCGCTGCTAGTGGCCTCATATCCAGCAAAAATAAAGAAAATGGACTGAGCCACAATCTCCAGATCAGTTAAACCTGAAGGAAAGTACATTTTATTTCATTTATTTTTACATTGATTGATTGATCTATTGATGGATGTGTATGTAGACTCCAACATGCCAAAGTATGTGTTTAGAAGTCAGAGGAAAACTTGAAAGAGTGAGTTCTTTTCTTTTTTTTCCTTTCTACTGTTTCAGTCTTGGAGTTTGAACTCAGGTCTTTGGGCTTAGCAGCAAGTATTTTTAACCTACTGAACCATCTTGGCAGTCCAGGACATACATTTTAGGTGAAAGAGGTGAGTATAAATCATGGCTCACATGAGGAACAACCCAAGGAAAGATCACAAATCCATACAGAGAACATGAAATACAATTCAAGGTCACATCAGATTTGGTTTTAATTACATCATAAGGGGAGGGGAATAGAAGAGTCATTTTAATCCAGGTTCCCTAAGTGTACAATCCTCTTGCCCATCTTCTTCTTATCTCAGTGCCCCCAGCAATACTATACCTGGGCAATCTGGAGAGAAAGCATACCTGCCTAGTATGGCACAGTGTCTTTAGCATACTTCTGGATGACTGGGTATGATTGTAGAAAACATTTACATGCTTTATTCACTTTTTGTTTCCTCACTTTGTAAGAATAAAAGTTTCCCAATACTCCTTTACATACAGGTAAGTATGACACATTTAAACATTCATTCTACTTAACTTAAAAAAGTATTGTGTGTGATTTTTTGTGTGTATATGTGGTGTATTTGGTATGTGTGTGCTTGTGTGTGTATGCATGTGTGAGAGGTATATTCAGAGTGTGTGTTTTTGTGTGTATTTAGGTGTGTGTATGTATGTGTGAGTAGTATATACAGTGTGTGTGTTTGTGTATGTGTATGAGTGTGTGTATGTGTGTGAATTATGTGATTAGGGTGTGTATGTGGTATATGCATGTACCTATTTGATGGTATGGGGGCAAGAGTAGGATGTCTTTTAGTCATCAGCAGAGCTGACTATCCAAATACTTGACTGGTCAATATTCACACCTCCTCTGTCATTTTCTGTGTTATTTCTTTGCAACAGGGTCTTTTACCAACCTGTTGTACTGTACTGGTTAGGCAGAGAATTTTAGGATTCCCCTATCTCTGCCCTCAAATCCTGGGGTTACAGTTATGTTCAGCTATGCCTGGCTTTTTATGTGGTTGTTGGGGAGAATTCAAGCTAAAGTTCTTGTGCTTGTGAAGTAAGTGTTCTCAACCATGGAGACACCTAGATAGTCCCACGAAGTCTATTTTTATAAATAAAGTAAATATCCAGTTAGATCAGCACCATTTGTTGAAGATGCTGTCCTTTTCCCATTGTATGGCTTTGGCTTCTTTGTTAAAAATTAAGTGACCATAGGTGTGTGGGTTTATTTCTGTGACTTCAATTCAATTGCATTGATCCACTGGTCTGTTTCTATACCAGTACCATGCTGTTTTTATTAATATTGCTCTGTAGTACAGCTTGAAATCTGGGATGGTGAAACCTCCAGATGTTCTTTTTATTGTTCAGGGTTGATTTAGCTGAGACCCATACTTATCACATTGCACAAAACTTAAGTCCAAATGGATCAAAGACCTTAACATAAAGCCCGACACACTAAATCTAAAAGAATAGAAAGTGGGGGAAAACCTCAAACTCATTGGCACAGGAAACAACTTCCTGAACAGAACAACACCAACAGCTCAGGCTCTAAGACCAACAATCAATAAATGGGACCTCATGAAACTGACAAGCTTCTGTACGGCAAAGGTCACTATGCTGTTCCTATGACCATGCTCACCTCACGTGTTGTCAAGTCTCCAAAAACGAATGAACGATTATCTTGAACCATAAGTCAAATTAAACCCTTCCTCCCTTAAATTCCTGATTACCATGTATTTTATCATAGAAACAAGAAAATAACCAATACTTGAAAGTAGAGTGTGAGTGCACAAACTTCCATACTTTACTCTCTGCTCTGTTAGCCAAGTAGAGACACAAAGCTGTTTAGCTTTAAAAAAGGATTTAGGAATTAGCTTAAGAAAGGATTTAGGAGTTCATATGAAAGGGCTTCTACACTGGACAATTGTCATTGAATCTATATGTCAAAATAAGTTACAATGGTAAGGGAACAGGGTTAATGTATGATTATGTTGGAGAGAGAGGTGTGGGAGAAGTTGCAGGACAAGGCAAGGAAGGGAGTGAGAAAAGAAGAAACAAAAGAAGGAAGGTGGAAAGAAAGGGAGACAAAAAGAAAAAATAAAAAGATAGCTGTCTCTCTTATAATGGGATTCATAGCTGCATAGGACATGATGGCATTAGAAAACCATCATTCTTCAACTATCACAGAAATGGCTTCCTCAACAGCCACCCATGATGGGAATGATTAGATGAAAAACTGTGAAGAGGAGTGAGATATGTGATTAGTCCCAAGGCTTTCTCCACACATTCCTTATCAACTACACAGGAAATCAAAGCTTGACTGTAAATCAAACTCTGGGTAGACTTGCACCCTGTGTTTCCAGTGACCATCACCACGGTGGGACTGCTCCTGCCCACTGGATGTCTAGATACAAGTCTCCAGTCACAACTTCTGACTCAGTGGATCTAGATGAGGGTGAGATGGTATTTGGTCTGTAGTACAAGATCCAGAGATCACCAATGACTTCCAGGCCTGAATCACAAGCTTATGGATGCCCTTCAGGCTTTGAACACAGTATAATCTTGTGCTTCTCAAAAGTTCCTCTGGCTGTGCATATAGTATCCAAAAATGATATTTTGAAATTTGCAGACAAATTCATCTACATGGAAAGCCCCTTGCATATTTCCAGAACAAATATCTCTCTTTGTGGTTCCACATCAGTAGATATGACCCATCTTTGCTTACCTTCATGAGACTCTTTGTCTCTGGAATTCTGGGAGTTTATCATCAGCTGAAGAAAATCCAGTCTTTGCTGAAAGAAGTTTTTGGAAGGTGCAAAGTCAGTTGTGTAGCCAGAGAAAATCACAAATGCAGAACTAGTCATGCTTCTGAGAATAATACTTATTTAAATCCAGAAATCTCACTAGGGTGCCAGAGGTAGTGGTAAACACATATGTCTTCACACCAGTTTTGGACAGCATAATGTTTTCCTGAGTAAAAACTGGCTATGTGTTCAGAAGATCTGATCTTTGCTTCCTTTGACCCTGAGTTCTCTGAGTTTGAACAGCCCTGGTCTGCTTCTTCCCTTCTCATGTATGCTTAGCCAGGAAGAAGTTCTGGACTTCAATCTGAGTCTTCCTATCTTAATCCTGAACCAAACTCTTATAGATGAAACTCATGCCATTTCCAGTTCTCATCAGTAGTTATGGGATGAGCATCTTGAAATGTTCCAATGAGGTGGAATGCTGTGATTCTTAGTGACATCTGGGGGTTTATCCAGTACTGCCTTCCTGGCTTATGGATTTCTGTACTCTGAAATTAAGTTTATATATAACAAAGCCTGAATACCTGGATAAGTCCTGTGCCCACTTCAAGCCACAGGAGGCTCAAATTTAATTTAGTTCAGTCAGATAGGTACATACTTGTATTCCTACCATTTTAAGCAAAATGACTAAGAGTTAGAGGCAAGCCTGGACTATTTACTTCTGTGTCTCAAAAAAATTAAAAACTAAAAATAAATCAGACTGAACAGTACCAGATAGCTTAAATGGATTTCTTTTTTCTTTATTTTTTATTTCTTCAAGTTACATCTCAATCACAGTCCCTCCCTATTCCCCCCTCCAGCCCCACCCTCCCACCCTCAACCCCCCATTCGCTTCCCTTTGTTTTTTTTTTTTTTAAGTTTAAGGTCTATCTTATTTTCCCCTACAGTTTCCCCTTTCAGTCCAAAAAATGGCTCTTTCTCTTATAATAATAAATACAATACAAAACAACAGAGGTAAATGGATTTCTTTTGGAAAATTTATAAAATAATAGCTGTGGAAGTGAAGTTGTTCCTTACCAATGGTGAATTAAAGTATCTGGAAAGTATTGGTTAAATAGAATAATCTTCCTTTTAGGAAAGGATATGGTAACTTCTGCCCCACATTTTTTTAAAGATTTATTTTTATTTATATGTTTTTATGCATCTCTGTGTGTGGATATGTGCATGTGTGAGTGCAGGTACCCTAAAGGCTGGAAGAGGGTATTGGGCTTCATGAGGCTAATGTTACAGTATGCTATGAGTTGGCCATAAAGGGAGGCATGCTTTTCTGAACTTTGTTCTATTTTAAATGATATCTTTAAATGTGAAGAGATGTGTATGCTGAGAATGTAGCTTCAGATGTACAGGCAGATGTTATGTGCCTGAAGTACATCCTGATAACCTCTGCTCCCCCCCCCCACATTTATTGAATTATTTACTGTATGTCTTTAACAACTTGTTGTAAACAGTTGCAGTACACAAATGACTCATAGCCAGACAGAGGACAGAGGTGAGTTACAGCAATAAGCTATTCTTGTTCCAGTCTAATTTCACAGCACATTTAATAAAATTAATCACACAGGTGTTTGAAACACACAGACCATGCATATGGTTCTGAGTTTTATCCTTGACACTGAGAAAATTACAAAGTTTAATTTTTTGAGGTATATCCATAAAGTTTCCATATTCCCTAACTAATTTACATCATTATAAATGGTATGTGAAGAATTTTTTGCTCTGGCACATGAAGTTCTTGCCTCAAAAATATTTATTTCATGGCATATTGATCATAATATATATCATTTAATTTTAAATGTTTTCTCCTTGGCTTACATCCTATTTCTATTATCAGTGCTTCATTTTCTTTAAAATGTAAAAATTTCCATGTTCTTAACCTAGTGTAATTTTTAAAAATATATGGAACAAACACACACATGCATATCTTAACACTATCAATAAATGAACATCCTCATGTGACCAGCTATTTATTACCTTTTCTTTTTCTTGGATGCGCTTCTCTTTCATTTTTTCTACAGAAGTTTTAAAAAAGTTCATGACATCTCTTGGAAACACAGTAATTTCGAGTGCATCAAAAACTGGGGTGAGGAATGGAAAGAGTACTAGAGGGGAAAGAAAAGAGAAACCATGGTGAAGATACAAAATTTACCTGGAATGATTACATACACTTATTCTGATACTCAGAACAATAAAAGCCATTGGGATCTCAACCAAGATGCATTCCCTCTGTGACATTGCTCAGGTTCCAGGCCATTGGTTGTGAAAAGGGCATGCTAATGTACGTATATCAACACATCAGTGATATCAATGGCACTTGCTGCATAGTTTCAGGGTTAAATTCCTTGACCTTTCATCTTTCAAATGTTGGACTAAGGTCTTCTTTGATAAATCAGGCTTTTGTCCAGTGCTGCAATTAATCATGGTGCTCAAGAAAGAGCTTTAGGGCTGGAGAGATGGCTCAGTAGGTATAAAGTGCTTGCCTTGCAAATGTGAGGATCTGTGTTCAGTTCCCAGAACCATGATAAAAGCCAAGTGGAGTGGCTCAGCAATGGCAACATGAGAAGTGAAGACAATGAATTCCTGGAAGCTCAATGACCAATAAGCCTTACCTGCTTGGTGAAGTTCTAAGCCAGTGAGCACCTGTCTCAAACAAGGTGGAAGGAGCTAGAGGAATGACACTAAAGGTTTTTTTATTTTTCTGATCTACATATACATGAGAGTGTAAGTGTGCATGTGCACATGTGGATACAGACATTCAGAGATGTAGGAAGATAAAAGGCAGACATAAAGATAGACAGACAGACACCCATGTACACACACAGAGTGAATTTTCAGGTTAGAAATATCATAGTCTGCATCTTCACTCATCAAGGAATGAAGTTAAGATTCAATAATAGAAGAAAAGTTGGGAAACCAATATGTAGATTAATTTTCACTACTCTCCCCTATAACCAAAAAGTCAAAGAACTATGGGGCAATTCCAAATTGTTTTGAAATGAAAAGAAAAAAAAAGACACAAAATAAACAGCTAGTAAGGGCTAGTGAGATGGCTTAGCAGGTAAAATAACTTACTCTGCAACATGACTGAGTTTGGCTTCTGGAACCCATGGTAGAAGGAGAGAAGTGATTTCTAAATCTTATCCTCTAATGCTCACAACTATACATCCACTTCCACACATATACAAATAACAACATCAACAATAATAATATTACTATCAATAAAGAAAACACTTACAAAGATGGAGACAAAACAACATCCAAAAGAAAATGTATTGGATGTTGAGGAAAAAAAAACTGATCTTAAATGACAACACTTTATGGGAAGTGCCACTAAGAGAGAAGAGAAAATACACTTCAGGTAGAGAGGGGGTGGATACTACAGACCAAACTAGAAACTAATAAAATAAAAAATATAGAGGATATCAGTGAAAGTGAAAGATGCTACTTCAAGAATACCTTAAAAATTGGCAAAATGTTATCTGGGATTGTTCTAGAAATAGAATGATGACTCAGATTACCAGGGTGTGTAGTGAATGTTTTAGGGGAATAAAATTGTTATAAAGACATAAGGATATATTAAGGCATTCTATTAATAATTGGAAGATTAGAACAATCATTTCAATTACATAATTTAGTTAGAATATATGAATTTCAAGAAATACACAAACTATAGAAACTGACTCAAAAATATTTGCATAGCATGTATAATAGACCGGTGACATAATGAGAAAGAATTAGTGATAGAATGCTATCCATGAGAAAAGCAACCTAAGACCATAAGAATTCAGTGGTGAATTATACAAACTATTCATAGACATTCCAAGGCCAAACACCCTAAAATACACAAGAGAAGTGAAACATCTCCAAAAATCTCTATAGGTTTACAGTGCTCTAATCCCATGATCAAACTGACATCTCTCAGAAAACTAACATCACTTGTAAATATTATTGCAAAATGCTCACCAAAAATATACTGAGCCAAGAAACTATTAAAAAATAATGCAATAATTCAAGAAGAATTATATTACTGTAACTAAGTAGAATTCACCTCAAGGATGATCCACTGTATAATAGAGCATATTAGTACAAATGAATTGAGTAAAACAGGTTTAAAGGTATAAAACAACCTTTGAGAAAAACCAACAGTGTATTGTCATTAAAGGTACTTCCAGAATTAAATAAAGATATCATATATTCTTAAGTTTTATTTTTCTATACTTTTTAATTACATGTAGGTGTGTGTGTGTGTGTGTGTGTGTGTGTGTGTGTGCGCGCGTGTGTGTGCGTGTGTGTGCATATGGGTTTGTGCATGTGTGTGGAGATGCCCTTGAATGCCAGAGACATCAGATCCTCTGGAGCTGGAGTTACAGGTGATTGTGAGTCTTGATATGAATTCACTTGATATGAATCACAGGGACTAATTTGGGTAATCTGGAAGAGCAGAAATTGCTCTTAACCACTGAATAATCTCCCCAGCTCAAGTAAATATGTTACATTAAGCATTACTGTGCAATTCATCCCTTTCACTTGAGTATATGCCCAAAAGAAATGAAAACTGTTGTTTGAACTTATATAAGAATATTTAGAGCAACACTATTAATAGCAGTTTGAAAAATTCCAAATGTCTATCAGTGACAAATTCAGCCACTAAAAGAAAGAGCATACTGAAACATCCTTTGAGATAGATGAACATTTGAAGATTTGGTTGTGAACCTAGCCTTTAATGACTGAGCCATCCCTCCAGCCCTTCATGGACTTTTGAAAACATAACAATTAGGAACTAGAATTTTCAGGAGATCCAAGATGGGACCATTCATAGGTCATGGTATCTGAGTGATGGGTGAATGATATTAATTACTGTGGAGTGAACATGAGGCCCCACAGCTGACTGTAAAACACAGACAGTATATGAATTTCCACAGCAAACACTGAGACTGGTCACCACGCGAAACAGTGTATGCAGGCCCCAGGAACACCACCCTGAGATCTTCTGGCTCAAAAAGTAACACCTCAGAGTTAGGATTTGATGGGGTAATGTCAAGCATTCTAAATGCTAATTAATTGGTCCTGCTTGCTGTCTGTTACTTATATTTACTTTGATTGGTTAAATAAAATGCTAAGGCCTGAGATTGGGCAAAGAGAGAGAAAGGTGGGACTTCCTGAGATTAGAACAGGAAGCTTACACTTTAGACAGAGGATTAATTCATTCCAGCCAGGAGCAGCAGGAAAGAGGATGCACACCATGGGTTAGAAAAAGGAACCTCATTCCATGTGGCCAGGAAGATCAGCATATCATGGAGAATGGCAGTCCAAGGGGACATATGTATATATGTACATATTTGGGTAATAGAATTAAGAGCTAGTTTAGATGGGCCAAGATTGCTCAATTCAGGCCAAGGCTTGTGAAAATCCACGTGGTGTCTGTGTGTATTCATTTATAGTGGATGGTTAAGTATTAGCCGCCAAACTAATTAAATATAATACAAATACTGGTTAAAAAATTTAACTAATTATTTCTACAAATGGCACCCAACATAATTTAATTGATTTTTTTTACAAGGATTAGGGAATGGCTCTGTTGTTATCTTTCCAGGAGATTAAAAGCATCCATCTAAGGAGTCCAGGGACAACTGGACAACTGAAACTTCTGAAGAAAAGGGACCAGATACCAAAGAAGACAAGACAAGTAGCTCAGATGATCCAGCCTCACAGACTGCCTCAATAGCTGTTTCCTCAAAAATTGACATCCAGAAAAACTTCAAAATGACTAGCAAAAATGGTCCAGCCTCACAAGACTGTTCCAGCCAGGACTTCAATAAAGCCCTGAACTTTCCCATCCAAAGTTCAGCTTCTGACTACAAACTTCTAAGGACATTTAAGTAGCTGAGCACAAAAAGACTAGATAACAAATACTGTTATTTAACTTGCTTAAATATTTTTTCATTCTTATTTGGGCACCCAATCAGGTTTCCTACATCCTAAATCAGCAGAAAGCAATTTTAAGAGAGCAACATCCCATTCCCAGAAGGTGGGTGGGTGATTTTTTTTTTTTTTTGGTTATTTGATGAGTTATAGATGTTTGTTGTCATTTAGAGGGATTTGTTACAAGTAGTTAAATGGTCGTGTTAAACAAGGCTTAGGAGGTTAAACTTAGGGATTTCTCTCTTTTTCTTTTCTCTGTCCTTCTTTCTCTCTTATGTAGGGGGAAAAGACTTGAAAAGAAAAAAAGGGATATAGGATAAGAAAAAAGGGGTAGATTATTGAAGCTACTCATATCTTTCTATATTGATACAAAATTAAGGTTATATTTGGCTAAATACGTATAGATCTTTTTATATTGATACAAAATTTATGTTAACTTTTTTTAAGGTATTGTACCTATGTAATTCTTAAAAATGCAGTGTGAAGTTCTAGGCATTTTGATAGCAACTACCACAAACTGTTTAGGATAGTTAAAAAATGCAAACTAATAGTCATTCAAACTTGTCATTTTCTTAGGTACTAGTTTAGTGTATCACAAACAGATATTAAGTTGCTAAAAGACCAGCAACATTTGCTTATTCAAATATATAGAGATAGATAAATGGTCTTCAAAAGCCTCACGAGATCTGTAGAATATGGCATTTAAAGATGTTTTCTTAACTTAAGATTTTTTTTTTGATATTGAGACATGTCAGCTTCTGACAGCATTCCCCATTCTATCTCAAGTAGATGATAAGCATCAAAAATTCTCCATTTTGGAGATGGCTGCATTAGTGGCAAGCTAGCCACTGGGCAAGAAAAAGCCCTTACTTCAACTGTAGACAGAATGCTGAGAGGACACAAATTGGAAGCAAGTCGACATCTTAGTTCTGCCAAGACAGGATGGGCAAGTCATTCACAATTTCTGCTTTACAATTAATGTCTGTCAGAGACACTGGGCCAATAGGCTGAAGATAGATGCTCTAACATTATAGAGAGAAACCGGGGACTGTCCAGGCAACCAGTTGTCTGTCATTTCTTAGTTTTGGAAACTGCTTGCTCTGCACTTCCTGTTTATTCAGATGTGTTTATTGTCCTCAGGTCTCTGATGTGGTTGAAGACTAGATAGTTTATAATCTCAGAGCTAAGTTTTAAGTTGTTTAGGAATTAAAAAGATGTTCTAGGTCTAAGAAGATGTTTTTATTTATTACTTCAGGTTACATCTCCATCACAGTGCCCTCTTTCCACACCTCACAGTCCCACCTTCCCACCTTTTACCCCCTATCCCTTCCATCCCACTCCTTTGGAGTGGAGTGTCCCTGCATATCAGTCCCCCACCCCAGTTCAGCAGTCATATGAGGGCCAAGAGCCTCCTCATACACCTAAGGAATCCTCATACACTGGGGGCCTAGAAGTAAGTTGATAATACAAGTTAAGATTTAAACTGAGTTAGGTATAGAACTTTAAGCTCATTGAGATATAGAGACAATAGAATATTATTATTAGTTGCCAAATACATGTGGACTGGACATTGGGAATGTATTTTAAACCTTATAATTTTCATAATTGTTTCCTAATTGTTTTATTTACTTTTTTATTTAAGGTGTATCTTTTTCCCCCAACATCTCCCCCTTTTAGATCAATAAAAGGCTCTTTTTCTCATAACAATAAATGCAACACAAAACAGTAAGAACAATTAGGAAATGACCCAAAAGGTGACAAATCATATAATTCTATTTACAGGAAGTTAAAAACTAGACTAACTGGTAGCTTACACCTGAGGAAGGTAGGCAGTTGATAGCTGAATATACAGGGCTTCTGAGCTGACAAAAAGATTGCATAGCTGACAACATTGATGACTGAATATCTTTAAATACACTGAAAGCCATGAATCAGCCCATTTAAGTGGGCCATGTGCAATGTATGTGAAATAAGGTTCACAAAACTGTAAGAACAGTACTAGTGGAAGAAGGGGGAGGATGAGAGAGAGGAATGGGGGAATGAAAATAATTAACATCCATTATAAAATGTATGATGCTGTTGAAAAATAAAATAGAAGAAAACAGAAATAATGTAATGTTGGTGCACATACCCACTGAGAGGAAGAATGGATCCAAGAAATTAAATTTTAAGAGTTTCTTCACTTTTTGTACAAAGGGATTTTGTGGGTTGTTGAGGGAATCAACGTTTACTCCAAATGATGTTCCTGTGATCACATCCATGCTGTAAGCCCCAAAGATGCTGAATAGAAAGAGACATGAAATTAACATCTCTATCTCTTCTAATTCCTTCTAACACACATAATGGATCAAATGGGAATAAATTCACAAGCCAAGGCAAGCAAGACACTATAAGAACCCCTGCTGTGGTGAGCCTCCATCACACTTTCTGTTAAGAAGTTTATCAGATGACAGTGTTAACCTATTCTTGTGCTGGGTTGTGACAGGGATACTGTGAGGGTTACTTGTAGTTGTTGACTTGATACAGTCTAGAACCATTTGGGAAGAGATTCTCAGTGAGTGGTTGTCTGCATCAAGTTGGCAATTGGGCATGTCTGTGACATATTATTTTAATTGTGCTAATTAATGTGGAAAAAAACAGTCTGCTTTGCGCATCACCTTTCCCCTTGGTTTGGGTCCCTGACCACATCGAGTAGAAAAGGTGAACTGAGCACAAGTGTGTATGTATTTATTTCTCTCTGTTCCTGACTGTGGATGTGACTAGGGCCTTCAAGTTCTTGCCCTGACTTCCCTGTAATGATTGACTAGAACCCGGAACTGTGGTATAGTATGAACTCTTTCACTCCATAACTTGTTTCTTTCTTTTTTGTTTACTCAGGGTATTTTATCACAGAAATAGATATGGGACTAGAATAGATATCAAGAGACATGGGAGTCACAGAAAAAGAGAAACCTATAATCAGAAAGACTGCATTAGTGTGAGTTAAGTGTGGGTGATAATGAATGTGGAAGTACCATGCCTCACCGGACAATGTCGAGTGCTTGTCTATGCCTACGGGACTAACAAAGACAACACTGCTACAGGTATTTGTGCCCAAAGCCTATTCATCTTCAGTACAACACACAAGAACTGTTATTAATTCCTTAGATTACATCTCATATTCAAGGTACTGATAGATCTGCCATTCTATAGCCCCGAGCTGACATTGCCCCAAGGGCAGAAGTATTAGTGTAAGTTGTGAAAATCAATAATATTCCTGGTAAAATACAAAAAATTCTTTCCACACTAGGCACTAGGAAAGAACCTCTACTTATGTGTCCACATGTTCCTCATTTTCCAGGAGTTTGTTACATCAATGTTTCTTAAACAACTCAAAAGGCCTGAGTTTATTCAAGAAAAGGATCTGATTACAAAACCCACAGCTTGCTGGTTGTGGTGGCGCACGCCGGTAGGATTTGCTGAAGGAGGCAGAGGCAGGAGGATCACAAAACCCACAGCCTTACAGGGTTACTTACTTACTTTTTCTTTTTACCTCTTCAAAAAGGACATAAAAGAGAAATAGTGACATGGTTACTTTCATTTTTTGACTCTGGGTGCATTTTGCATGTATGTGTTTTCTCCCTGTGGGGTAATGTGTATGCATGTATGTGTGTTTATGTGGGCCTTGTGCCTTGGCAGGAATGTAGAGGACAACTTGTGGGCATCAATTCTCTCCTTCCTTCATATGCGTCTTGGAGATCAAACAAAGGTTCTCAGTCTTGGTTTTAGGCTTCTTTACCTACCAAGCCATCTTGCTGATCCTAGAGATCTACTGTTTCAATGATATTCTTCATAAGTCCATGATGAGATATAAATTGCTCTAAGTTCTACATTTTAACTTCTCTGGACATACAGTGTCCTAATACAAGCTGAATACTTTCTTTGCTGTCTATTTTCCATCGAATCTACAATAACAATGTGTTTTAAATCATGATCCTTCTTTCTAAGCTATTTATTTCATTTTATGGAATTTCCAAAATAACAATTTATAGAGAGATTAATCACAGCTCCCATATAAGGAAGTGCTATCCTTTCACCCATAGGCACATGTGGTGGTTTGAACAGGCATGGCCCCATAGACTCACGTGTTTCAATGCTTGGCCCAAAAGGAGGGGCACTATTAAGAGGTGTAGCCTTGATGGATTAGGTGTTGCCTTGTTGGAAGAAGTATATCACTGTGGAGGTGGGTTTTGAGGTCTCATATGTGCTCAAGCCACATCCAGTGAGATAGTCCCCTTCTGCTTGCCTGCTGATCAAGATGTAGAACTCTCAGCTCCTTCTTTAGCACCATGTCTGCCTGGATGGTGCCATGCTTCCCACCATGATGATAATGGACTAAACTTCTGAAACTGTAAGGTAGCCCCAATGAAATGTTTTCCCCTATAAGAGTTGCCATGGTCATGGTGTCTCTTCCCAGCAATAAAATCCAAACTAAGACATCACCCTACTTTCTTCTGGGAGATGTCCTTTTGCTTGGATGGACTATTATAGTCATAATATAATTAAAAGAAAGTCTTTATTTTCTACTGGTCCTTTCTTTCTCGGTCTCAGAAGACTGAGTTATTTTAATTAGTAGTAACATCAACAACTCACTCCCATCTGGTTCTTGATGTGACTTAACAATGTGAACTTCAACATCCCAGCATGTAGTTATGGTGTTTACCAACACCTGTTGTGATTTGAGTATGAAATGTCCCCCATAGGCTCACGTGTTTGAACACCTGGTTCTGAGTCCATGGTACTGTTTGTGAGGGTTCTGAATTTTAGGAGATGGAGCCACACTAGAGGAAGTAGGTTGCTACAGTTAGATCTTGAATCTATACAGGCTGGGCTTCCTTTTTCTTGAATGTTTGATTCCCTGTGATCAGTTAGCCTCCTGCTCTTGCTACCTTGTCTTCCTGCCATGATGGATATGTAGCCCCATGAACTGTGAACCAAAATAAAGCCTTTCCTTTTCCAGATGCTTTTGTAGGAGTGTTTTGACACAGCAACAGGAAAGTAACTAATGCAACATCCCAGCATCCAATGAATGTGCTGTTACTTACTCTTTCATGGTGATGGGATCGCCTTTTTCTGCTTCATTCTTCATGTTTTTCACCAACAAATCTGCATACTGGTTAATGATGGGGAACATCTACACACAAAACAAAATATCATCTGTAGTGAGGTGAGGGCACTCAAATCTCAGTGGACACAACTTTTCCAAGGACAAAGAAAGAAATCACATTAACACAAAAAAGGCTATTGTTAGGACATTTTAACTCAGAGGACACTGCTTGGGAAAGGACTGTGATCTCCTGCTCTGCCTGTCCCAGATCTGTTCTTCATGTTTCCAATGAAAACCTTATTGCTTCATTACCTCCTTGAGCTTTCCACTGGTAAAGGTTGGAGACAGCAATGTTCTTAATCTCTTCCATTCTTCATTCTCAGCTACAGTGATAGCTTTTCTCAAAATTCCAAATGGACCAAAAACCTAGAATCCAATGCAAAAAGAGGTGTTGCTGTATACAAGTTTGGAGAACGCCACAGTTGTAAAAAAAAAAGGTATTATTTAGTTAAAAATATTTATGACTGTATAGTTAGTTAATGTAACATGTTCAATGAATATTTGCCTCAAATGCCTAACCCAATGGGAGGGTGGAGGTGGCACCTAGCCAATGCAAGTGGCTTTAGGACTTGATAATCTAGTCTTTTTTTTTTTCTACAGAAGTTCCACATATCTGAAGAACCACTGTTTCAAGGGAACTAGATAGCAACAACACTTGACATATCCTTGTAGCCTATGCCAAATAGAAAAGAAATGTTGAAAACCAACGGCCTTGTGAAGACAGGCTAGTTATATATTTACATATATTCATGCGATAAGCTTCTTGATAAAGTGATTTGAGATAACAATAGCAGTACTTGAAAGAATCTAGGTATTATTTGGAAGAAATAATGTAATTCTATGTAAATTCTTTTTTCTTACTGACTTTCTTTAGGTATAGATGATTATACTTCCCTTATAATATGCTTGGCCCTACCTCCTTGAATCTTATGCCCACCATGAGAACATGTTTTTGTAAAAAAATGGACATTTTTGAAATTCTGTATTTTAAAATGAGAACATTTTGGGTTTGATGTCTATACATGAAAAAAACTATGATATCAGAATTGAATTCAACATAATAGATTTAGAGAAAAATCATTGTTTTTAGTGTTTTTCATTGTGGGTATGAACATGTGTGTTCATGTATGCATGTGCAGAGGCAAAAGGAGAGCATCAGGTATCCTGCTTTGTTGTTCTTCCTTATTCCTTAGAGGCGAGGCCTCTCACTGAACCTGAGGCTTCCTGTTTCATCTAAGCTGCCTGACTAAAGAGCTCCTGGAATCCACTAGTCTCTGTCCCCTGTTCTGGAGTTATTGCACCTCTGGCCATGCCCAACTTTTTATTATGTGAGTGAAAAGACCTTTGTAAGATACAAGAAAAATAAAGAACAATTCCAGTGTGTTTCTATGGTAAGTGAGAACAGGTAAGATCATATGAACACACAATCACTTTCACAGTCATTCCAGAGAGATGAAATACTAGTGGCTAGAGAGATGGCTCAACAGTTACAAGCACTGTCTGCTCTTCCAGAGGACCAGGATTTGATTCCTAGTACCCTTATGGCAACTTATAAGCATCTGCAATTGCAGCTCAGCTCCAGGGGTTTTGATGACATTATCTCACTCTACAGGGATGCGGCATGCACATGCTGCACAGACACACATGGAGACAAAACACATGTAAAATAAAATAAAACAATAAAAATGAATTAATTAAAGGAGACAAAATACTTTAAGTATGAAAAAATGTGAAGTATGCTGGAGTCTTTAAAAATGTTGGTGAAAGGAATCAAACAATATTTGAAGGACTGGAGAAGCATATCGTAATTTTTAGACTAGACAACTCTGCCAGGGAGATGGCTCATTGGGGAAGAGCACTTTTTTTCCTAAGCTTGAGAACCCTATGTAGAACAAAATAAGGCTAATTAAATTGTTTAACCAGTATTTATATTACCTTTAATTGATCGGCGGTATAAATCCTTAACCCGCCATTATAAATGAATACACACAGACACCGGGTGGTTCTTAACAAGCCTAGGCCCGGGTTGTGCAATCCTAGCCCATCTAAGCTAGCTCATATTCTATTACCCAATTATGACCCCATATATACATACACCCCTTTGGATTATTATTCTCCATGCTAAACCAATGTTCTAGGCCACATGGAAGGATCTTCTTTAATCTACCCCATGGTGTGTCTTCCTTGTTTGTTCCTGGCTTCTTCTCCAGTAACCTCTCAAGATACTCTGTATCTCTCTAAAAGCCTGCGAACCTTAGTCCTGCCTACCTCTGTCTTTGCCCAATCTCCAGGCCTCAGAATTTATTTAACCAATCAGAGTCAATTAAGTAACAGACAGCAAACAGTATCAATTACATTTAGAATGCTTAACACCACCCCATCAACCCTAGTTTGATTCCTCAGCACCCACATTAGAAAGAGTTGGGGATGGCTACAGGTATCTTAACTGCAGTGCTGAGAACAGAGAGAGAGAGAGATTCCAAGAGCTCACTGACAGTCTAGCCAAGATGAAACAGTGACCTTTAGGTTCAGTGAGAGACTGTGTCTCAAGGGAATAAGTCAGAGTGACAAAGCAGGACACCCAAAGTCCTCCTCTTGCCTCTACATATGTACACATGGACACAAGTATGTAGGTAGCACACATATAACCCAAAGTACTAAGAACAGCGATTTTCTCCAAATTTATAAAAAAAATTAGTTCAATTCTGATAGCATAGGCTAGTGGGTTTTTCATGTGTAGACATCAGTAAGTTCATTCTGAATTTGCATAAAAAGACGATGGAGGAAGACTTTAGTGAAAGAGATACATAGAGGAAGGATTCTGAAAATGAGGAGGGGCCAATTCTTCCATCTCATGTGGAGTAACAGTGCAGTTGCAATAAGTAAGAATGTGTGCTGTTGTAGGAGGGATAAACACAGTGACTCTATGGTATAGAATAGTGTGTGAGTGGTTCATCCACAGATACAGCCCCAAATGATTTCATTCTTTCTTGGATCCTCAATACAAATCATTAAATCATTGGCTTTGTAGTCTAATCTGATATGATTCTACATCAGAATGGTTTTCCTCATAGATTTGTGTGTGTGTGTATGTGTGTGTTTATGTGAGTGTGTACCTTTTCATATTTGAGTGCAGGCACATGTGTGTCATGACATGTGTAGAGATCAGAGGACAATCTTTGGGTGTTGGACCTCACTTTTCCACCTTGTTTGAGACAGAGTCTGTTGTTTCCCAGTATTTAGGCCATGGCAGTTGGCCTGCAAGTTTTCAGAAATTCTATCTTTACTTCCATGTCCTCATAAGTTTGTACTCGGTGTACAGATGTGTGTTTTAGTGTGTCTAGCTTTTATATAGGTTATATGGAGCTGAACACAGGGTGTGTTCTAAGTGCTTTTATACACTGAGCCATCTTCCTAGGCTCCAGGTATCCCCCCACCACAATGGGTGCAAAAATGACTTAATTGTATCAGAAAAGCTGAAAAGATGGAAGAAAAAAAGGGGAAAAAAGAATCTTGCCTTAAATCTGATGCTTCATATAAAATTTAACACAAAATAGATCACAGACTTATATTGAAAACTTAAAACTATAAAGTTTAGTAAAGAAAAACAAGCAACCAACAGGGTGGTTTATGGGATGAATTTTCAGAAATGTTACCAATGCCTAATCCACAAAAGGAAAAATAGATGTATTTGCATCCTTCAAATAAGACTTTTTACCCTCTTACATAAAGGGTCCAGTTAAACAACAAATGTTAGTGAAGATATGCAGGAAATGAATTGTTGTATTACATATACAACTGGGGGGAATGTTAATTTGTGCAGCCATTGTAGAAACCAGTGTAGAGGATCTTTATAAGCCTAAGTATTTAGCTACCACATAAGACATTACACTATTACCAGGTACAAATGAAAAGGAATTGAAGTCAGCAGATCACAGAGATACCTGCATACTCATGGCTTTTGGTGGTTCTATTCATAATAGCTATGCTGTAGAATCAACTTAGGTATAGTTCCAGTTTGCTTTCTGTTGCTGTAATAAACTCCATGATCAGAAGCAATTTATAGAAGAAAGGCTTTGTTTTAGTTTACAGGTTGTAATCCATCATTGAGGGAAGACAAGGGAGGCACTCAAGTCAAGAGCTTGAGGCGGAAACCAACAGAGCCATACTACTTACTGGCTTGCTCCCAGGCTCATGTTCAGTTACCTTCCTTATACAGTCCAGGTCATTCTGCCTAGGGATGGTACCACTCATAGTGGGCTGGGCCCTCCCACATTATACAATACATACACAATAAGGGCACGTAAAACATATGATAAATGAACAATATATATGGATTCTATCAATTTGCTGTCACAGAGACACACTAAATTTACAGATATTACCATTGGAAAAATGGGAGAATAGATGGAAATTTCTTATATTTTTCTGCAAAGTTCTCTATGAGGTTATAATTACTTCATGATAAAAAGCAAATGCATAAACATGGTATTGGGGAGATGGCCCAGTCACTAAGAGTGCTTGCTAGGTTTATTCAAATCCTAACCACCACTTCAAAAGCTGGGCATGCCCAGGTGTGCCTGTAACTCCAGCTGTGTGAGAGGCAGAGACAGAAAAAAATGTCAGGGGCTTCTGGCTGTCAGGTTAGCTCAAAGTTCAGTGAGAGACTCTGTCTTTAGGGAATTAGAGAGTGATAGCATCTGACATCCTTCTCTAACTTCCTTGCATGTGTTGGGCAGGGACATCTACACACATGTGTGCACACACTACACATCTAAGACACACACAGACACACACACACACAGAGAGAGAATCACATACACCAAAACACTTACCTAATGCCTAAATACATGAATAAACATTGAAATAATTTTAAAAATGGATGCCTACCCTACGGTTTGTGAAGGTAGAATAACACTCCTTCACCAGCACTGTTTTGATTATGTCTGGATCCGTAGTAGCCAAAATTGGTTGTCGGCCCTCATAAAACCTGCAATGGAAGGCAGAGAGAATTCAAACAACCAGCTAGATTTTTATGGCTTGAAGTATGTTGATTCAGATGTTACAAGACCCATAATATAAATTGTGCAATATATAACTATATGACTTCCTAGTCCAAGTCAGGAATTCTGACCCCATATCACAGGTGTCTCATGAAATGAAGTATAATGTAGCTCATTCAGGGAGGGGCAAACACAAATAGTTCTACAAAGAGATTGCAATTAGAAATAAATGGAATATTTGTTAAATCTGGATGGTACATACATGAATATTGAATTGAATAGTTAGACCCTGGGCTCAAAGTCAGGTAAGTCATCCCTGGACAATCAAGTCTAAGAGAAAAGTCAAAACATGGAACTTTCTCAGACTAATTCACTCTGTGAACCATGATTCCTGGAGACATATGAGACCCGTGGTAGTGAAAACCTCCAAAATACTTATAATCATGCCTTCAACTCAAGAGGCTCTAGTCTATGGCTGTCTTCCAGCCCCTGAGATATGTAATCATTTCAAGCAAACCAATGGAAGTTTCCAGAATACTTACCCCCATATTTTCCCATACTTTTTGTGACATTGTCTGTCAAACTCCCAAAATCCCTGGGAAGAAAAAAAATATTATTTTTATATTTATTTAGTGTGTGTGTGTGTGTGTGTGTGTGTGTGTGTGTGTGTGTGTGTAGAATAAAGGACCACTTCTGGTAGTCAATTCTCTCCTCCCATTAAATGTCAACCCCAATTAAATGTTTTCCCTTATAAAAGTTGCCATGATTATGATGTCTCTTCACAGCAATAAAACCCTAACTAATATACAAATTAAGCATTTTCTTTGACATTTTACTTCCTGTCCTAGTTAGTCTTAACTACCAACTTGACAGAGCCAATAATATGAGAAGGGAGTCTCCAATGAGAGATTTTCAAGATCAGATTGGCTTGTGGAGTCAATCTCTGTGGGGGTTTATCTTGATGGTTAACTGATGTAAGAGACCCATCTCACTATTCCGTGGGCAGATAGTTTTGAGCTGTATAAAAAAGATATCTAACAACAGTCTAAGAGAACCAGAAAGCAGCATTTCTTCATGGGCCTGCCTTGACATCTCTCAATGAAGAATCCTAACCAGTCAGACAAAATAAAATCTTTCACTCTCTAATTTCCATTGTCCACAATGTTTTGTTTTAAAGATTTATTTTTATTTTGTATGTATGAATGTTTTGTCTGCATATATACATATGTACTATGTTCATGTCTTATGCCCAAGGACACAAGAAGAAGGTATTAGAGCCCATGGAACTGGAGTTATAGATGATGTTAGTTGTCATGTGACTGCTGGGAACCAAACTCAGGTTCCCTGTAAAAGCAGCAAGTGTTATGAACCATCTCACCAGCTCCTTTGTTCAGAATGATTTATCAATTGTAACAGAAAGGAAACTAGAACTGTTTTGTTTTAAACTGAAAAACAAAACAAAGCAAAACTCCTTCTAAGGTTTAGTTGTGATGTTTTTAGCTATGAAAACAAAAGTTGGCAGTGAGATGGCTCAGTAGGTAAAGTCATCTGCCACCCAAACTTGATGACTTGAGTTTGAGCTTAGGAAGAAGAGAACCAATTCTTCTTGACACTGTCTGGAGGGCCAGGACCCAGAGGTTGGATAGTCCAGAGACCTGGGATGGAACCAAACACTAATGGGAAAAAATAATGAAATAATTCCTAATGATATTCTGCTAGCCTAATTGTCATTGGAGATGCTTCACTCAGCTACTGATGGAAACATATGCAGACAGCCACAGTGAAACATTGGGAGTAGCTAGGGGAATCCTGTGGAAGAGGAGAAGGAAGGATTGTAGGAGTCAGAGGGGTCAAGGACATCACAAGAAAATCCACAGAATCACTAACCTGGGCTCATAGGGGTTCACAGAGACTGAACCTCCAACCAGGTAGCCTGCATGGGACTGACTTAGGCCCTCTGCATATAAGTTTCAGGTGTGTTGGTTGGTCTTCTTGTGGTATTCCTAACATTAGGAGCAGGGGCTGTCTCTGACTCAGTTGCCTGCCTTTGGGATCCTTTCCCCCTATGAGGCTGCTCATCTAGCCCCAATAGGAGAAGATATGCCTAGTCTTATTGCAACTTGGTATGCCAAGGCTGGTTGATATTCATGGGAGGCATGTCCATTTCTGAAGAGAAATGAAGGAGGAGTAAAGGGAGAGGGGGAAATAGGGGAGATAGAAGGAGGGACTGAAAGGAGAGGTGGGAAGGGAAACTGTGGTAGGGATATAAAAAATAAAGTAATTAAAAAAGATAGAATCAGCTCACAGTAATTCTCTGAAATTTATGTACACATCATCATCATCAACTCTCTCTCTCTCTCTCTCACACACACACACACATACACACACACACACATATGTAAAAAGAAAATGTTCCAGTGGCATCACTGTCCCTTGCTAGAATATGTACTAGAAAAATCAAAATCAAATACAATTTTTTGAGTCTCATAAATCTTAACAACAAATCCTCAGCATAAGAACAGATATGCCAGAGGTCTGAGCAGATCAGCTGTACTGGCTCTAAAGATAATAATCCTAAAACCTGAGAATTTTTTTTATTTCTTCAAGTTACATCTCAATCACAATCTCCTCCCTACTCCCCTCTCCAGTCCCACCCTCCTCCCCTCTTCCCCCTCAATCCCCCATCCTCTCCCCCTTTTTTAAAAGTTTAAGGCATATCTTTTTCCTCCCAACAGCTCCCCCTTTCAGTTCAATAAATGGTTCTTTCTCTTATAACAATAAATACAATACAAAACCAACAGAGATAAATAGGCCACAATTATGAGAGTTATATGGCTTAGCATACATTCCCAATGTCCAGTCCATATGTATTTGGCACCTGACTTTAACATTCTACTATCTAACCATCTCAATGAGTTTAAAGTTCTATATCTAACTCAGCTTTCATACTAACTTGCATCACAATTTTAAAAACATCTTCTTAGATCCAGAACACCCTCTTGATTCCTAAACAACTCAAAATTTAACTAGGAGACTCTAGCTATCTATTCTTCAACCAAACCTGAGAACTTTTACCCAAGGTCTGGCATAATTGCAGGAACTAAGCCCATTTTGGAAACCACAACAAGCCAGGTCAGGAGCTCTAGTAACACTTACATCGCGGTATGCAAGAATATTTCCCATGAAAGGAAGTGGTTTGGGGCCAGAAATCCCCAACTTCTTAAAATTCCCATGTGTATAGGTTCCATACCTGTAAAGTGAGAGACCAAATTTTTAGGGATTGTCACTGTGGATTATGTGGGTTTACCATTCACAGACACAAGAACTGTAACATTCAAGCTGGAGTAGGGGATAACATATAAGCAACAAGTAACAACAAAAGCTTCAACAGCAACAACTACTTTGATCTTCATTTTTACCCTCACATTTTCTAAGAGACTCCCCAAATCCACAAAGTTAGTTAAAAACGTAGATGATGTTTTTTTTGGCTCTAAGTTCTAAAGTAAATTGTCTACAAATGTCCTCCAACTTAACTGTTACTGTGAGATTCAGGGTAGAATACTTCTACATAATTTCATTTGTTTATGTCACTTATGAAATTCGTTGTATGCAATGGGTCTGAGCCTCTAGTCATCTTCAGTGAGGTCTGTGACCAAAAGTGTATCTGAGAATTTTTCCGTGATAGGAGAGGAATATTTTATTTCCTCCTTACTCAGTGGTTCTCAAACTTCCTAATGCTGCAATCCTTTAACACAATTCCTCATGTTATGGTGACCCCCAACCATAAAATTATTTTCATTGCTAATTAATAATAGTAATCTTGCTATTGCAATGAATCATAATGTAAATATTGGATAAGCAGGAAATATGATATGTGACCCCCATGAAAGTGTTGAGATCCATGGATTGAGAACTACTAGCCTAACTCACACCTGGATAGAATTTATGTTATCACTGGCCCATTCCCTTCCTTATCCACTTACAATGAGTGATTCACATGAGCTAATGGACAAGCACAGCAAAAACTGTTGAATTAAAAATCCTGCTTGGGATCCAAGATGGCGGTGGCCGGCTCAGACGTATTTTGATTTCGGGGTCAACAGTCACAAGGCAGCAAGTGTTGCAGGACGCTGTACAAAGGGCACGGCCCCTTCTAAATCTCACCCAGCTACTCAAGGACCACGGAGGATGCCTGGGCAGGACGCCCCTTCCAACTCTCGGACACGCTAGGAAGCCTCTGGACCCGGGAATCGGGATAACCCATCCCCCCAAAAGGAGAAATCCCCGGTAAGTTCCAACCTAATATCCAGCTGGCAGATTCAGAAACCACACAGAGATAATCCCCACCCTGCTGGGCATTCCCAGATCTCACACAGACGATCCAATTATCTAGTGAAAGATTGTGACCCTTGGAAGTGAAGTAGCTCCACTGCAAAGCGCCTTCAGATCCCAGTCTGTGACGTTACTGGCCAGCTTCCAAGCCTTGGGAGCGGCAAGGCTATTGGAGCTGAACTGCAGATTTACCCCCTACAGGAACCAACCCCGGGCAAACTGTGAGATATTTGAAACTGTCCTATATCGAACTTTTGTACTAGTAAGGGCCCTTCCGGCGGGGAATCAGAGCTTACTTGTGCACAGCTCCGCCACCTGAATTAATTAGGTCCCCACCTGGGAGGCGGGACTGAATGACTCACCTTATGGGGGTGGAGTAAGGCAACTCCTACACCACAGTGCCCCCTTTGGGCCCAAGTCCAGAAGACAGCAAAAAAAAAAAAAAAATTCCACATGGCCAGAGGCCAGAGACAAAAAAAAAAAAAGCGAAATGTCTCCAACAAAAGAAAGCAACGCTATTCCGTCCAGCCCGAACCACCTCACCACAACTGAAACACATGAAAACGATGACAATTCTACATTATGGAAAGTGATAAAGTCCCTTCAAGAAGAACTTCAAACTATGAAGGAATTCAAAGAAGCCACAATTCTACAAGTCAAAACAACGAATAACATCATTAAAGAGCTCCAAGCCAAGGTGACCCAGCTTGAACAGGAAAAGGATAAAGCAATGAAAGATCTCCAGACAAAAACAAGCAAACTGGAGAAGGAAATGTACAAAACGAACACTACCATTCAAGACATGAAAATAGAAATGGAAACAATAAAGAAAACACAGTCAGAGTTAAAAGAGGAAATGGAGAATCAAGAGAAGAGAACAGGAACTACGAATGTGAGTATGAAAAATAGGATGCAAGAGATGGAAGACAGGATCCCAGACATGGAAGATTCGATGGAAGAAATCAGTACAACATCCAAAGAAAATGAGAAGGCTAAAAAAATCTCTCACCCACAACATCCAAGAAATCAAGGACTCAATGAAAAGACGGAACCTAAGAATTATAGGCATAGAGGAAAGAGAAGACTCCCGACTCCATGGTCCAGGAAATATCTTCAACAAAATCATAGACGAAAACTTCCCAAACCTAAAGAAAGAGATGCCAGTAAAAATCCAAGAGGCTTACAGAACACCAAACAGATTAGATCAGAAAAGAAACTCCTCTCACCACATAATAATAGAAACTCCAAATGTAGAGAACAAAGAAAGGATATTAAAAGCTGTAAGAGAAAAAGGCCAAGTCACATACAATGGCAGACCCATCAGAATCACACTTGACTTCTCCTCAGAAACTTTAAAAGCTAGAAGGGCCTGGACAGATGTCCTACAAGCCCTGAGAGAACATAGGTGCCCAGCCAGACTACTATACCCAGCAAAACTCTCTATCAACATAGATGGAGAAAACAAGATATTCCATGACAAAATCAAATTCAAACAATATCTCCTCACAA
>CAJQZJ010034231.1:486404-583423 GCA_907164525.1 Lophiomys imhausi
AAAAAAAGCGAAATGTCTCCAACAAAAGAAAGCAACGCTATTCCGTCAAATTCCACATGGCCAGAGGCCAGAGACAAAAAAAAAAAAAAAGCGAAATGTCTCCAACAAAAGAAAGCAACGCTATTCCGTCCAGCCCGAACCACCTCACCACAACTGAAACACATGAAAACGATGACAATTCTACATTATGGAAAGTGATAAAGTCCCTTCAAGAAGAACTTCAAACTATGAAGGAATTCAAAGAAGCCACAATTCTACAAGTCAAAACAACGAATAACATCATTAAAGAGCTCCAAGCCAAGGTGACCCAGCTTGAACAGGAAAAGGATAAAGCAATGAAAGATCTCCAGACAAAAACAAGCAAACTGGAGAAGGAAATGTACAAAACGAACACTACCATTCAAGACATGAAAATAGAAATGGAAACAATAAAGAAAACACAGTCAGAGTTAAAAGAGGAAATGGAGAATCAAGAGAAGAGAACAGGAACTACGAATGTGAGTATGAAAAATAGGATGCAAGAGATGGAAGACAGGATCCCAGACATGGAAGATTCGATGGAAGAAATCAGTACAACATCCAAAGAAAATGAGAAGGCTAAAAAAATCTCTCACCCACAACATCCAAGAAATCAAGGACTCAATGAAAAGACGGAACCTAAGAATTATAGGCATAGAGGAAAGAGAAGACTCCCGACTCCATGGTCCAGGAAATATCTTCAACAAAATCATAGACGAAAACTTCCCAAACCTAAAGAAAGAGATGCCAGTAAAAATCCAAGAGGCTTACAGAACACCAAACAGATTAGATCAGAAAAGAAACTCCTCTCACCACATAATAATAGAAACTCCAAATGTAGAGAACAAAGAAAGGATATTAAAAGCTGTAAGAGAAAAAGGCCAAGTCACATACAATGGCAGACCCATCAGAATCACACTTGACTTCTCCTCAGAAACTTTAAAAGCTAGAAGGGCCTGGACAGATGTCCTACAAGCCCTGAGAGAACATAGGTGCCCAGCCAGACTACTATACCCAGCAAAACTCTCTATCAACATAGATGGAGAAAACAAGATATTCCATGACAAAATCAAATTCAAACAATATCTCCTCACAAACTGAGCCCTACAGAAGATCCTAGAAGGAAAATTCCAACCCAGAGAAGATAACTACACCCAAGAAAACAGAGGAAATAGAAACCTCCACAGCAACTAAACAAAAGAGAAACACAAGACAGCCAGCTATACCAAAATAGTGGGAAATAACAACCCCTGGTCACTAATATCCATCAACATCAATGGACTCAACTCGACAATGAAAAGACACACACTTACAGACTGGATCCATAAACAAGACCCATCTTTTTGCTGTATACAAGAAACACATCTCACTATTGAAGATAAACACTACCTCAGAGTAAAGGGCTGGGAAAAGGTCTTCTAAGCAAATGGACCCAGGAAACAAGCTGGAGTAGCCACCCTAATATCAAACAAAATAGACTTCCAATTGAAGTTAATAAAAAAAGACAGAGAAGGGCATTACATACTCATTAAAGGAAATATACACCAAGAGTTCATCTCAATATTGAACATCTATGCCCCAAATGCAAAGGCACCTACATTTATAAAAGAAACGCTTCTAAAACTTAAATCGCACATCGATCGAAACACTTTAATAGTGGGAGACTTCAACACCCCACTCACAACTATGGATAGATCATCAAGACAGAAGCCAAACAGAGAAATAATGAGTCTAACGGAGATCATGAACCAAATGGACCTAACAGATATCTACAGAACGTTTCACCCAAACACAAAAGAATACACCTTCTTCTCAGCACCTCACGGAACCTTCTCCAAAATCGACCATATAGTTGGACAAAAAGATAGCCTCAACAGATACAAGAAAATTGAAATAACCCCTTGTATCTTATCAGACCACCATGGAATAAAGCTGGACTTCAATAGCAAAAGAATCAACAGAAAGTCTACACTCACATGGAAATTGAACAACTCTTTACTAGAGGACCACTGGGGCAGGGAAGAAATAAAGAAGGAAATCAAAGACTTCTTAAAATCCAACGAATATAAAGACACAACATACCCAAACCTATGGAACACAATAAAAGCTGTGCTACGAGGAAAGTTCACAGCACTAAGTGCCTTCAAAAAGAAAATTGTGACAGCTCATATTAGCGAATTAACAGCTAAACTGGGTGAATTGGAAAAAAAGAAGCAAACACTCCCAAGAGGAGCAGAAGTTAGGAGATTCTCAAACTTAGGGCTGAAATCAACAACGTAGAAACAAAAAGAACTATACAAAGAATCAATGAAACCAAGAGTTGGTTCTTCGAGAAAATCAACAAAATAGACAGACCCTTAGCCAAATTAACTAAAAGACAGAGGGAGAAAACACAAATCAACAAAATCAGAAATGAAAAGGGAGAAATAACAACAGACATTGAAGAAATCCAGAGAATATTTGGATCCTACTTTAAAAATCTATACTCTACCAAATTTGAAAACTTAAGTGAAATGGACAATTTTCTTGATAGATTCCACCTACTGAAGCTAAATCAAGATCAGATAAACTGATTAAACAGCCCTATAACCCCTAAGGAAATAGAAACAGTTATTAAAAATCTCCCAACCAAAAATAGCCTAGTGCCAGATGGCTTTAGCACGGAATTCTACTGGACCTTCAAAGAGGAGCTAACACCAATACTTTTCAAACTCTTTCACAAAATAGAATCTGAAAGAACATTGCCAAACTCATTCTACGAGGCCACAATCACCCTGATTCCTAAACCACACAAAGACCCAACAATGAAAGAGAACTTCAGACCAATCTCCCTCATGAACATAGATGCAAAAATACTTAATAAAATACTAGCAAACCGAATTCAAGAACACATCAAAAGTATCATACACCATGATCAAGTAGGTTTCATCCCAGGGATGCAGGGATGGTTCAACATATGAAAATCTATCAACGTCATTCACCATATAAACAAGATGAAAGAAAAAAACCACATGACAATCTCGCCAGATGCAGAAAAAGCATGTGACAAAATCCAACACACCTTCACACTAAAAGTTCTGGAGAGAACGGGCATACAAGGGCCGTACCTAGAAATAATAAAGGCAATATACAGCAGGCCAGTGGCCAACATCAAAATAAATGGAGAGAAACTTGAAGCATTTCCTCTAAACTCAGGGACAAGACAAGGATGTCCACTTTCACCATATCTCTTCAATATAGTACTTGAAGTTCTTGGTAGAGCAATAAGACAACTAAAGGATATCAAGGGGATAAACATCGGAAACGAAGAAGTCAAATTATCCCTATTTGCAGATGATATGATAGTATACATAAGCGACCCCAAAAATTCCACCAGAGAACTCTTACAGCTGATAAACACCTTCAGCAAAGTGGCTGGATATAAAATTAATTTTAAAAAATCAGAAGCCCTTCTTTATACAAAAAACAAATGGGCTGAGAAAGAAATAAGAGAAACAACCCCCTTCACAATAGCCACAAACAACATAAAATACCTGGGGGTAACTCTAACCAAGCAAGTAAAGGACCTGTACAACAACAACTTCAAGCCCTTGAAGAAAGAAATGGAAGAGGCCTTTAGAAGATGGAAAGATCTCCCATGCTCATGGATAGGTAGGATCAACATAATAAAAATGGCCATCCTACCAAAAGCAATATATAGATTCAACGCAATTCCTATCAAAATACCAACACAATTTTTTATAGACTTGGAAAGAGCTAGTCTCAATTTCATATGGAACAACAAAAAGCCCAGAATAGCTAAATCAATCCTGTACAATAAAAAAACATCTGGAGGTATTACCATCCCAGATTTCAAACTGTGCTACAGAACAATAGTTGTAAAAACAGCATGGTATTGGTATAGAAACAGACCAGTAGATCAATGGAATCGAATTGAAGATCCAGAAATGGAACTACACACTTATGGCCACATAATTTTTGACAAAGAAGCCAAAACGGCACAATGGAAGAAGGACAGCATCTTCAACAAATGGTGCTGGTCCAACTGGATGTCCATTTGTAAAAGAATGAAGTTAGACCCACACTTATCACCTTGTACAAAACTTAAGTCCAAGTGGATCAAAGACCTTAACATAAGGCCGGTCACACTAAATCTACTAGAAGATAAAGTGGGAGAAATCCTCGAACTAATTGGCACAGGCGACAAATTCCTGAACAGAACACCAACAGCTCAGGACTTGAGATCAACAATCAATAAATGGGACCTCCTGAAACTGAAAAACTTCTGTAAGGCAAAGGACACTGTCATTCGAACAAAACAGCAGCCTACAGACTGGGAGAAAATCTTCACCAACCCCACATCTGACAGAGGGCTAATATCCAAAATCTACAAAGAACTCAAGAAATTAAATGCCAAGAAACCAAATAATCCAATCAAAAAATGGGGGACAGAGCTAAATAGAGAATTCACAAAGGAGGAATCCCTAATGGCTGAGAGACACTTGAAGAAATGCTCAACATCCTTAATCATCAGAGAAATGCAACTCAAGACGACTCTGAGATTCCATCTCACACCTGTCAGAATGGCTAGGATCAAAAACTCAAATGACAGCACATTCTGGCGAGGGTGTGGAGAAAGGGGTACCCTACTCCATTGCTGGTGGGAATGCAGGCTTGTGCAACCACTATGGAGGTCAGTCTGGCAATATCTGAGAAAACTTGGAATAGCTCTGCCTCACGACCCAGCCATACCACTTCTGGGTATACACCCAAATGCCTCTTCATGGAATCATAAGGAAGTTTCCTCATCTATGTTTATAGCAGCCTTATTTGTAATAGCTAGAAACTGGAAACAACCCAGATGTCCCTCAACCGAAGAATGGGTTAAAAAACTGTGGTACATCTACACAATGGAATATTATTCAGCTATCAGGAACAATGAAATTATGCAATTTGCAGCCAAATGGATGGAACTAGAAAAGTTCATCCTGAGTGAACTAACCCAGACTCAGAAGGACACATATGGCATCTATTCACTTATAGTAGGATTTTAGCTATATAGTAGAAGGTATCAATACTACAACTAACACACCAAAGGGAACTTGGACATAGACTTCTTATTTTTAATTTTTATTTATTTTTTATATATTAGTTATATTTTTTCTATTTTTTAGACTTTTTTATCTATTGTATGCTTATTGATTTGTTTGTTTAGTAGTTCTCTCTCCCAGGCAACGAGACACTTTTCACTGATGGTACTGCTTCGTAGATCCCCAATGAATGAAGAGGCTCTTGGCCCTCATACGACCTCTCAACTGAGATGTGGGACTGTTATATAAGGACACCCCAACCCAGAGAAATGGGATGGAAGGGTTAGGAGGTAAAGAAAAAAAATGAAATGTGATGTTTCGGCCTTTTACTACTAATTGTCATAAACTGTTTAGGATAATTAAGAAATGCAAACTAATGGTTATGCAAGCCGGTCATTCTGTTAGGTACTATGACAGCCTATTATAGTTATTTTCTAAGCTAATCAGAAATAAACCTGCTAAGAGACAAGCAACATCTGCTTACCCTAATATAAGAGATAGATAGGGCCTCTTCAAAAACCTCAAGAGATCTGCAGAATATGGCATTCAAAGATGTTTTCGTAACTTTAGATTTTTTTATATCAAAGACATATCAACTCCTGACAGCACCCCCTATTCTGCTCCAAGTAGAAGATGAGCATCGAAGAATCTCCAGTGGGAGATGATTGAATTAGTCGCAAGCCTATCTCTTGGTAGGAAAAGCCCCTTGCCTCAACTGTAGACAGAATGCTGTCCAAAAAGGACAAAACCTGGAAGCAGGTAAGTCGACAGCCTAGCTCTGCCAAGACAGGGTAGGTAAGTCCTTCATAACCCCTGCTCTACAATCAATATCTGTCAGAGAAGTGGGGCCAAACGACTGAAGAGCGATGCTGTAATGTATGGAGAGAAAATGGGAACTGTCCAGGCAGCCACAGGTATGTCATTTCTTAGTTTGGGAAGCTGCAGGCCCTGTACTTCCTATAAAATCAGATATATTTATCCCTCTCAGGTCTCTGAGGTGGTTGAAGAACAGATAGCTAGAATCTCATAATTAAATTTTGAGTTGTTTAGGAGTCAAGAGAGTGTTATAGATCTAAGAAGATACTTTTAAAATTGTGTTGCAAGTTAGTATGAATGTTGAGTCAGATATAGACCTTTAAACTCATGGAGATGTTTAGATAGTAGAATGTTAAAGTCAGGTACCAAATACATATGGACTGGTCATTGGGAATGTACGTTAAGCCATATAACCCTCATAACTGTGGCCTAATTACCTCTGTTGTACTGTTTTGTATTTGTTATTATAAGAGAAAGAGCCATTTGTTGGACTGAAAGGAGAAACTGTAGGGGGAAATAAGATATACCTTAAACTTAAAAGAAAAAAAAGGGAAGAGGATGGGGGGTTGAGGGTGGGAGGGTGGGACTGGAGGGGGAATAGGGAGGGGACTGTGATTGAGATGTAACTTGAAGACATAAAAAATAAAGGAAAAAAATTTAAAAAAAAACTACAAAAAAAGATCAGATGGAAAAGATATTGCCACAATACCTCAAATATTTAGCCTTTCCTTCAAAGAATAAACCATGTTTGTGAATTCTATTTTCACATCACCACGAGTATCTATCTTTTATTAATGTAAAATGGTGACAGAAGTCAATGCGATGTGTTTGGTAAGGGAAGATCATCTACTATCCATGGATTCACAGATATGTATACACACACACACACACACACACACACACACACACACACACACGTACATGTAATTAAAAAGTATAAAAAATAAAATTTAAGAATATATGTTATCTTTATTTAATTCTGGAAGTACCTTTAGTGACAATACACAGTTAGTTTTTCTTAAAGGTTGTTTTGCACCTATAAACCTGTTTTTTCATTTCATTTGTACTGATATGCTCTATTATACAGTGAAGCATTTTTGAGGTGAAGTCTACTTAGTTACAGTAATATAATTCTTCTTGAATTATTTCATTATTTTTAATAGTTTCTTGGCTCAGTGTATTTTTGGTAAGCAGATGTTATTCTGCAATGTTTTTTGTGTCTCCCTGCTTGCCCACTCCTCCCCCCCAATCCCTTAAAACCCTCATATTTTTCAGCCTCATGGCCATTCACTGTCTCCCAGTGTGGAGAATATGTGAGAAGTCCCTGTCTAGACTTCTACTCCTCCTCCCCATTAAAGATCCTTTTGCTTTTGCATTGAGTGGGATTGCTGGCTTGTCTTCTTGTGGTTTCACAAACTGGGCATTTCAATACAAATGGTCCTAGAGGTAGGAAAACGGAGTACAAACTAGCCATGTGCGCATGGGGCAACACTCGACATCCGCTGCATCAGAGAAAACAGAGGTGAACAGAACACTAAAGCTCTTCCTATCCCCACAATTCTGAGACCTTGCAGAACATATCATACTCAATGATCAGTTATTGTAATCTGCTTCTACGCCCTGGTTCATTAATCTTGGTAAAAACTGACATTTATCAGAGGATAACCCAAGTCTAACTGAGGCCACTCAGTCCTCCGATTCACAGAAAGTGGAGTTTAGTAGAAGAGGAGTGTATACTTGCACCCTTGGATGGATTTGTAATACCTTATGTCTTTGTACCATCTCACACTCAAGCAATGTCCCTTTCACTTTCTCCTTGAATTTTCCAAGCTGGTAAAGGAAAGAATTATCCAATTCACATCCTCAAGTCCTGATCACTGAGGAGAGGAGCCTGGGCAGTTTACTTACAGGTATATGAGCACCAAACTGGTAGCCAGGAACATCCAGGTTTCCATGGAAAAGTTTGGGATCAGGTCCATTGCTGCTGTCTTTAATCAAGTCTCTCTTTTGTGCTTTATTCTCAACTGTGTTGCTGCCCCTTGTAGGGCTCAACTCCCTTCCCAGCTATGATTCAAGGAGGCCAGCCTGCATTGCTTAAGTACTGGAAAAACAGGTGGGGCTGGCATTACCGTCAGCAGAAACATTGCCACACCCCACCCACAGTTCAAAGATTTAGGTATACTCTCCACCTGGGCAGTTGGCAGAGAATCATGGATGTGCCCACTTTGATATTTGAATTTGTTTGGTAGAAATATCAATGAAAAATACAACCGGTGTTATCACTGGATCCAAAGGTTGTTACTTCTTATCAGAAACTCAGATGGACTTGTTGACTTTAACTTCCTCTAGTCTGTCCTTTATCACAGGGCTGCTCTTATTTTGCAATACTTGAAATTCACCCAAGTGAGCTACACCTACAGGTATTTTTTTATTCACTTCCCTCTGCTTACAATATTCTCTGTCTCAGAGAAGACTCTTATTCATCCTTCAAAACTCATCATTTAAAATTCCACCTGCTAGAATCCTTCCTTACTAACCTCATAAAAAAATAGAAATACTTAGTCTCTTGGACAGCCTTCATTATGTCCAGAAAACAAGTATTTCTTTCCACTTCCAAGAACATTATTGGTTTCCACATGTGTTTCCATTACCAGGTCATAAGCTTCTGGAATTCGTAGTCTGACTATGACTGTCTTTTATGTCTCTAGTCCCTAGTAGAATGCTTTAAAAAACTTGGCCTCTAGAAAGTTCAGATGAACTTGTTTTTTTTCTGTGTCAGTTTCATATGAACTGACCACTTCATGATCCTGGGTCATAAAAGTAAGAGTGTTTAGCTAGACCAAGTTTTCTCCCTGACATTTGCAGGCTGATGTGCCATGGAGATGACTGCTCCATCATATGGAGCTGGAGAGATGTCTCAAAAGTTTAGAGCACTGCTCTGCCAAAAGACCAGGGTTCAATTCCCAGTTTCCACATGGTGGCTTACTACCATCTGAATTTGAGCTTCAGTGGGTCCAACTCCCTCTTCTGGCCTCCATGGGCACTGCACACATGTGATACACAGACATACATGGAGGCAAAACATCCATACACATAAAATAAAATAATTAAAAACCTGAATGTGTATATAAATGTGGTGTGTGCATGTGTGTGTTCACAGTTGTAGGAGTGAGTTACTAGGGATTGTGCAAATCCCTAACAGGCATACAGATAGAGAAAGGTGTCACATACAGATGATAAAGATGGCAAACAACTGACTTCATCCTCATTCTTCTGACTTGAAACAAAATCATGGCAGAGTTTACAACAAGTTGCAAGATGGGGCCGGGATAAATTTACCCAAAAGTTGTAAGACTTTTAGCCTCCCTTTCTTTGTTTAAATTAACAAATCCTAGATTAGGGGAAGAACCTAGTTCCATCCCACCCTCAGCTCCCAATGCCTCAAGCTCTTCAAAAGATGCTGGACTTCCTGAATCCCCTTTAGTTTTCAGGGTTCTTTCTCCATGTGTGCCTTGCTGTGTACATGCTTCTTCATCTTCAACGAAAGTACTTTTCAGACACTCCCAGGTGCCCCGAGTGGAGTGCTGTCCCACCAACTCCATCTTCTGAATCTCCACCACCTGGAGTCCCCAGGCCTGCAGTTTCAGGAACATTGAGGTTGGATTCCTTCTCTTCTCTTCCCCCCAAAACCCCAGCACCACACAGTGCTCTAGGATATGCCCAGCCAACCTGAGCTGACCTGTGCTCCCCAGGTGCCTCTGTGTCAATCTCGCCCCACTAGAAGTTACAAGACATCATACGCCAGGAGCATACAGCTTTATCTTCCAGTTCCTGGTATTCCTGGGGTCCCCAAGCCTGCATCTTCAGGAACATCCAGGTAAGATTCCTTCTCTCCTCTCCTCCAACAAATACAAACTCCTCCCAGTTCTCTAGGACACTCCCAGGTGCCCTGAGCTGAGTGCTGTTCTACCAACCTTCATCTTCCAGATGTGCTCCACCTGGAGCCCCCAGGCCTGCAATTTCAGGAATATCCAGGTTGGATTCCTTCTTGTCCTTTTCCCCCACAAATCCTTGTGCCACCCAGTGCTCTGGTACACCCAATCTAGCTGACCTGACCTGAGTACTGTGCCCTGAGAGTCACTGCTCTAATCTTGCCCCACCAGAGGTAACAAGGTCTCATATACTAGGAGCATCCAACTCCATGTTTGAGACCATGCTACACCTGAGGTCCCTAGGTCTTCAATGTCAAGAAGCTCTAGGTCTGATATACCAGGAGCATCTAGCCCTATCACCCAGACTGGCTCTTCCTGGGGTCCCCAGGTCTGCAACTTCAAAAAAAAATCTAGGAGCAGTTGACAGCATCCAGACAAACTTCACCTGGTGTGCATAGGCCAGTAACTTCAGGAATATCTAGAAGTCACCAAGCCTGATACACCAGCAACACTCAGGCCTGTTACACCAGGAAACTCCAGCTTAATTTTGGGACAACCACCCCACCAACCACAAGACTAGCTGTACCAGGAATATCCAGGGTGACCCTAGGCTTGCTACATCAGCAACATCCAGGCCTTCAGCACCAGAAACATTCACAGTCCCCTGAGGGCACCTCTCGGTGTCATGAGTTTGGTGCTGTTCCCTAGCTTTGTAGTCCAGACACTGATCCACTGGCCTACATAAGTCCAGCAGCACCAGGAACACCCAGGTTCATGCCACAGGAACATCCAGGCTTGCTACATAGAAACAACCAGGAATAGCCAAGCATAATAAGATGTCTAAAGGTGGGCTTAAGAACATAATCAATAACAGCCAGGGCAATATGGCACCTAGAGAGCATAGCTATTCTTCTACAACAAGCCCTAATTATCCTAACATAACAGAGGCACAAGAACATGCCCTTACATCAAACCCTATAACAATGATAGAGGCCTTAAAAGGAAATGAATATATCTCTTAAAGAAATACAGAACAAATTCAATCAAACAGATGAATTAAATGAATAAATCCATTAAAGAAATGCAGGAAGAATCCAAAATGGCGGCAGATGGCACATTTTGAGCACAGGGAAAATACCTGCAAGATCTCAGAAATGTAATCAAGCTGAGCAACAACCCAAGAAGTTCTAACCTGCAGGGTTTTACCCAGGAAACCCAGGGACTAGTAAGGGTCCCAGGGCGGGACTCCCAGACGCTCAGGGAAATAGACCTACCAGCTGCAGAGCAGAGGCCTGGAGTGGAGGACAGTGGTGTGGGGCACAGGCTCGGGGCCCAAAAGAGAGGCCAGCGGCATGGGACACAGGCTAGGAGCCCAAAGCGGAGGCCAGTGGTGTGGGGCAGAGGCCCAGGGCCGAAATGGAGGCCTATGGTATGGGGCAGAGTCCCAGGTCCCACAGCAGAGGCCAGTGCAGTGCCCAGCACAGAACAGAGGCTGGTGCGGAGCCCACCACAGAAGCAAGCACAAGCCACACAAATACTCAAGGAATAGCTCCAAATCTCAGACAGGGGTACTCACTGGCCTCCGGAGCACCTAGCTTCCATGCCAACATTCCATACAGGAGAACTGTGGGTTCACCAAGATTTATCTCCAGTGGGGTGGCTGTCTGGGAGGCACAAGCATGTCTGGTCTTACCCAGAAAGGTATTGGACATAAAGGTCCCTCTACTGGATATACAATCACTTGGAACAACATTGCACCCAGGCAGGGCAGAGGGCTGCTCTTCCTGAACCGGTACAGTGTCCCTCTGGTCTTATTATTGTATGGCCTTGGGAGTCAGCCCCAACTTCCAGATAGAGGTACCTCCTGGCCACCTGAGTGCCTGGTAGTCACACAGTCACTACAACACCCTAAAGAGGACCTGTAGTGGCACTGAAATAGTCCAGAAGACATCAGGAACAATCAGCTTAGGGCAACCAGAGGGCTAAAGGTCAGTGAAAGGTCAAAACTGACAAAAGTCAGGGAAATATAAGTCCAACAAAATTCAGCGAGGTTAACACAGCAAGACCTGAACATCCCGCCACAGCTGAAACACATGAAAATGACGACAAATTTATACTTAGGAAAGTGATGGATTCCATACAAGAAGAAATTAAATCCATGAAAGAATATAAAGAATCCTCAATTTTACAAATGAAAGCAATGGAGAATACCATTAGAAACCTCCAAGCCAGCACAGCCCAACATAAATGGAAAAGAGACAAGGCAATGAAAGATTGAAAGATTTGCAGACAAAGATAAGAAAATTGGAACAGGAAATTTATAAAATGAATAAAATTGTTCAAGACTTGAAATTGGAAGTGGAAGCAATAAAGAAAACACAAGCAGAGACAATCCAGGAGGTGGAAAATCAAGGGAAGAGAACAGGAACAGACATGAGTATAAAAATAGGACACAAGAAATGGAAGACAATCTCAGGCATGGAAGATTCAATTGAAGAAATCAGTACAACAACCAAAGAAAATGAGAAATCTAAAAAAGTTCTCACCATAACATCTAAGAAATCAAGGACTCAATGAAAAGATGGAACCTAAGAATGATAGGCATAGAGGAAAGAGAAGACTCCTGATTACAAGGTCTAGGAAACATCTTCAACAAAATCATAGAAGAAAACTTCCCAAACCTAAAGAAAGAGATGCTGGTAAAATTCCAAGAGTCATAAAGAACACCAAGCAGATTAGACCAGAAAAGACACTCTTCTCACCACAAAATAATTGAAATTCCAAATGTACAGAACAAAGAATGTAGGGAGTTAGATTAATACAAATTAGAGTTAGTAAATATCTAGGGGTTTCTGATACAGTCTCTTAATTCAGGGCATGAAGATCAATTTAGCTGTGAGCGATTAGCTTATCAGCTTGTTGAAAAACAAGGATGAAGTCAGGTGAAAACAGGAAACAAACAGGAAAGACTTAATGGACAGAAAAACAAGGTTGAAGCCAGGTGAAAAAACAGGAAAGACTTAATAGACTAAAAACAAGGTATTTGGCCTGGCATTATTTTCAGCTGCTACGTGGATGGAGTCCAAATTAAGCTGAAACAGGTGGAACAAGGAGAGATCCTATTTAAGGACAAGTGGATGGAGCCAAAGGGCCCCCATGCTAGACATCTCCGATGCTAGCAAGTCCTCACACTAGAAAGGACAATGAGTAGTTTGTATCCTCTGATGGAGAAAGTGCTTGTGGACTGATGGCCAGATATCCATGAAGCAGAAAGAAGCTGGTGAACAGAGAAAGCCTCAGCAAGAGAGCAAAAGACCAAGGACTAAACCCTGTGGCTCAACTTTTGCCTAGAGGGATTTGACCTGTCCGAACAGTGGCCTAAACGAAACTGTGGCCAGATTTAAAGACTGAGGCAGAGCGGCAGAGTTGCTGATTCAAAGGAAATAAGTTGGCCTAGAGATGGCTGAGATCTCCCAGAGAGAAGAAAGCATCAAGCCTTATTTAAGGTGAAACTACCATAGCCAATTTACCCTGACGAATCTACATTTGAGATATTCCAGAAAAAAGACTGCTCAGTGTGTTACAGGGTCTACCACAGAGACGGTGTTCCTGATGACTGAGGACCTGCTCCAGAGACGGTATCCTTCTAAAAGGTTATGAAAATAGTTGTAATAGTTATCAATAGGTTTAGTGGGTAGGTAATATGGGTTGAAATCATTTATAGGGGTTGTAGGAATTTTTAGGGTTAGTACTTAAGAAAGTGTTGGTATTTGTTATAAATGAATATTGTTAATAAATAAGTATTGAATAATTTAAAAAGTTTGGTTATAAAAGAAAGAATATTAAAAGCTGTAAGAGAAAAAGGACAAGTAAGACAAAATGGCAGACCCATAAGAATTATACCTGACTTCTCCTCAGAAACTTTAAAAGCCAGAAGGGCCTGGGCAGACGTCCTACAAGCCCTAAGAGAACATAGGTGCCCGGCCAAACTATTATACCCAGCAAAAGTCTCTATCAACACAGATGAAGAAAACAAGATATTCCATGACAAAACCAAATTTAAAAAGTATCTACCCACAAATCCAGCCCTACAGAAGATTCTAGAAAGAAAATTCCAACCCAGAGAAGATAACTACACCCAAGAAAACAGAGGAAGCAAAAATCTCCACTGCAGCTAAACCAAAAGAAACACACAACCACTACCTACATCAAAATAACAGGAAATAACAACCTTTGGTCATTAATATCCATCAACATCAATGGACTCAACTCCCCAATAAAAAGACACAGGTTTACAGAATGGATCTATGAACAAGACCCATCATTTTGCTGCATACAAGAAATACATCTCACTAAGATAGACACTACATCAAAGTAAAAGGCTGGAAAAAGCTCCCAACACAATTCTTTACAGACCTTTTATTGTTCCTTATAAACCTTTATATGGAACAATAAAACACCCATCTAAGAAGATATTTTTAAAATTGTGTTGCAATTAGTATGAATGTTGAGTCAGATATAGAACTTTAAACTCATGGAGATGTTTAGATAGTAGAATGTTAAAGTCAGGTACCAAATACATATGGACTGGTCATTGGGAATGTACGTTAAGCCATATAACCCTCATAACTGTGGCCTAATTACCTCTGTTGTACTGTATTGTATTTATTATTATAAGAGAAAGAGCCATTTGTTGGACTGAAAGGAGAAACTGTAGGGGGAAATAAGATATACCTTAAACTTAAAAGAAAAAAAAAGGGAAGAGGATGGGGGGTTGAGGGTGGGAGGGTGGGACTGGAGGGGGAATAGGGAGGGGACTGCGATTGAGATGTAACTTGAAGAAATAAAAAATAAAGGAAAAAAAAAACCACCCAGGTTAGTGAAAACAGTCCTGTATAATAAAAGAACCTCTGGATATACACCCATCCCTGACTTCAAGCTGTACTACAAAGCAATAGTAATAAAACCCACATGGTATTGGCAGGAAAACAGACAGATTGATAAATGGAATCAAATAGAAGACCCAGAAATAAACTCAAACACTTATGGATACTTGATTTTTGACAACAATGCCAAAACCATACACTGGAAAAAAGATGGTGTCTTCAACAAATGGTGCCAGTCCAACTTGATGTTTGCAAGTAAAAGAATGCAAATAGATTCATATTTATCATCCTGCACAAAAGTAAAGTCCAAGTGGATCAAAGACATCAACATAAAACCAGACACACTAAATCAAATAGAAGAGAAAGTGGGGGAAAAGCCTTGAACTGATTGGTACAGAAGACAACTTCCTGAAAAAAACACCAAAAGCTCAAGTGTTAAGATCAACAATTAATAAATGGGACTTCACGAAACTGAAAAGGTTCTGTAAGGCTAAGGACATTGTCAATAAAACAAAATGTCAGACCACAGACTTGGAAAAGATCCTCACTAGCCCCACATCTCACAGAGGGCTAATATCCAAAATATATAAGGAACTCAAGAAATTAAACACCAACAAACCAACTAATCCAATTTAAAAAATGGAGCACAGAGCTAAACTGAGAATTTGCTATAGGGTGATCTCTAATGGCTGAGAAGCATTTAAAGAAAATATTCAACATCCTTAGTCATAAGAGAAATGCAAATCAAAACGACTCTGAGATTCCATCTTACATCAGTCAGATTGGCTAAGATCAAAAACTCAAGTAAGAGCACATGTTGGCAAGTATATGGAGAAAGGGGAACACTCCTCCATTGCTGTTGGGAGTGCAAACTTGTACAACCACTTTGGAAATCAATCAGGAGCTTTCTATGAATATTGGGAATAGTTCTACCTCAAGACCCAGCTATACTACTCCTGGGCATTTACCCAAAATACTCATCACCAAATCACAAGGACATTTCCACAACTATGTTCATAACAAATTTCTTTGTAATAGCCAGAAACTGGAAACAGCCAAGATATCCCTCAACTGAGGAATGGATAAAGAAATTGTGGTACATCTACACAATGAAATACTATTCTGCTATCAAAAGAAAGTATATCATGAAATTTTCAGGCAAATCGATGGAACCAGAAAAGATCATCCTGAATGAGATAATGTATACCAAAAAGGAGACACACAGCATGTATTCATTCATAAATATATATTAGCCAATATGAACAGGATAAACATGCTACAATCCACAGACCCAGAGAAACTAAGTAACAAGGAGAGCTCAAGGGATGATGCTTGAATCCCTCTAAGTAGGGGAGATAAATTAAGCATCAGAAGAGGGTGGATCTGGATAGGAACTCAACATTCCTGCCATCCGAGAAGCTTTATTCAGCAGAAAATTGAAATAGGTGCAGAGACCCACAGCCAAACATAAGGCAAAAACCATGGAATCTTGAGGAAAAGTTAGGGGAAGATTTGAGGAAGCCGGAGGGATCAAGGATTCCATCAGAGGACCCACATAGCCAATTAACAGGACACAAGGGGGATCATAGAGACTGAAACACCAACCAAAGAACTTGTGTGGACTGGTTGTAGTTCCACTACATGTATGAAGCCGATGGGCTACTTGGTCTGTAAGTGGAGCCCCTAACACTTGGAACAGAGTCTACCTCAGACTTAGATGCTGTTGCCTCCACTCTAGAGCTCATTTTTTCTAGCAGAGGTGTGTTGTCTTGCCTCAGTGGAAGAGGAGTCGACTTAGTTCTGATGTGCTTTGATGTGCCAGAATGGGTTGATACTGGGTGAGGGGGAGAGGTATGGGGTAAGTGGGTGGAAAGGTGGGAGTTGGAGGAGGGGAGGGAGGGGGATGGTGATTGGAATTAAAATAAAGAAATAAATTAGAAAAAAGTATTTTCAACTGCTGACTGCACCTGTTCTGCCTGAGATTTGCCCCACTGCTACCTGTTGAGCTTCAAATCTTCCTGCCTTTTAATTCTTTAACTGATGGACAAAACAAACCTGATCCGGAGCCCTCCATGGTATTGGCTGTGCATGTGAGTATGGATATGCACACGTACATTTGTGCCTGTGCATGGGGAGCCTGGAGGTAGAGAGCAGATATTGTTCTTAGTCACAGCCTGTTTTATGTATTGGATCAGTGTCTCTAACTTGAACCCTGAACTTGTCAATTTCATTAATCTAACTGGCTAACTTGCTCTGCTGTTCCCCTGGCTCTGCCTTCAGGTAGAGGTAGGGGAAGAGGTAGTCCACTATTCCCACCAGACATTGTGTGCAGATAATCAAAGTCTGGTCCTTATGCTTACATAGCAGGCATTTTCCACTGAACCATATCCCCAGGACCCAAGTTAGTTAAATTCTTAACCAAAGAATTTAGCTGGATCCAATGTGGATGTGTATGGGAAGACTGAAAATGATGACAGTGGCCTGAAAAGACATGTGCACCACAAACACTTTGGCCACCAATCTATGGCAGATGTTACTATATATAGCGTTCAAGGGTACCCTGGCCTCCAAAATAAAATATGATTGTAATAGGAATTAGTTTTCTTTAGTGAATTATGGGAGTATTCCTGAACTCTTAGGAGAGGCAGGCAGATTGATCTGGCACATGGCAGCATGTGGACCTTTTCAGTGCCTTGGAAGGGTTCTGAATGCACTCACACTTTGAGACACTAGCTGAAGTTCTCAGCTGCTGAGCACTGGCCGAGTCTTGGGGCCGAGATTGACAGAGCCCAACTGAGAAATGTGGACAGTGCCTTGTTGAAGGGGCATGACTGAGAAGCCACAGAAACTTTGGGAAACCTCAGTTGCCAGGGGAGAGAAGACACAGAGACTGCTAGATACCGTGAGAGAGCTCATGAGTTCTCCAGACCACGAAAGACAGCGAGGCCACGTGCTAGATAAGCAAGTGAGCTCCACGTGAAGATCCCTTGCCCCATGGATGGAGCTAGTCTGCTCATGATAGACGCCAAGCCGAAAGAAAACCAAGAAGGCTGCAGAGACAGATGTCAGCAGCAGAACCAAAATGGCGTAAAGTATTCTAATGAATGAGCAAAGTGTGAAGTGAGCCTGGGCTGAGGAGACCATAGAAAGTTGGGCCTGGCTGTTGCTACAGTGGCAGGAGCAGAGCAGCTGTGAGGAAATCTCAGAGATAGAGGCTACATCTAAGGAGACTGTGTAGAGATAAATACCTATTGAGGAATCCAGGGAACTGCTACAGGACTTAAAGCCAGGCAAGGTCTAGAAGCCAAGCAGGGGAAATGACTTCATGAGCTGATTGGCAACGTTAGACCCAGAGAAACCTGAACCAAGCTGAAGATACTTTTGGTGTAATTGCTAGAACCAGACTGCTAACCAAAATGCCCACATAGACCTGAGTTAGAGAATAAAAAAAAAAATTATTTTTTATTTCTTCAAGTTACATCTCAATCACAATCCCCTCTCTACTCCCCCTTCCAGTTCCACCCTCCCACCCTATTCCCCCTCAACCCCCCATCCTCTTCCTTTTTTTAAGTTTAAGGTATATCTTTTCCCCCCAACATCTCCCACTTTCAGTCCAACAAATGGTTCTTTCTCTTATAACAATAAATACAATACAAAACAAGAGAAAAAATAGGCCACAATTATGAGAATTATATGGCTTAGCATACATTCCCAATGTCCAGTCCATATGTATTTGGCACCTGACTTTAACATTCTACTATCTAACCATCTCCATGGGTTTAAAGTTCTATATCTATCTCAGCTTTCATACTAACTTGCCTCACAATTTTAAAAACATCTTCTTAGATCCAGAACACCCTCTTAATTCCTAAACAACTCAAAATTTAACTATGAGACTCTAGCTATCTATTCTTCAACCACCTCAGAGACCTGAGAGGGATAAATATATCTGATTATATAGGAAGTGCAGGGCCTGCAGCTTCCAAAACTAAGAAATGATATACCAGTGGCTGCCTGGAATGTTCCCATTTTCTCTCCATACATTACAGCCTCGATCTTCAACCGAGCTAGGCTGTCTAGTTACCTGCTTCCAAGTTTTGTCCTTTTTGGACAGCATTCTGTCTACAGTTGAAGCAAGGGGTTTTTCTTGCCAACAGATAGGCTTGTCACTAATTCAACCATCTCCCACCGGAGATTCTTTGATGCTCATCTTCTACTTGGAGTAGAATAGGGGGTGCTGTCAGGAGCTGACATGTCTCGATGTCAAAAAATCTTAAATTAAGAAAACATCTTTGAATGCCATATTCTGCAGATCTCTTGAGGTATTTGAAGACACCCTATCCATCTCTTATATTTAGATGTTGCTTGTCCCTTAGCAACTTGATTTCTGATTAGCTTAGAAAATAACTGTGATAGACTGTCATAGTACCTAACAAAATGACAAGCTTGCATGACTATTAGTTTGCATTTCTTAATTATCCTAAACAGTTTATGACAGTTGGTAGCAAAAGGCCAAAACTTCACATTGCATTTTTAAGCATTACTAGGTACAATACCTTTAAAAAGCATTACCCTTAATTTTGTATCAATATACAAAGATCAATATCAATGTGGCCAAATATAATCTTAATTTTGTATCAATATACAAAGATCAATACCTATGTAGCCCAATACAATCTTAATTTTGCATCAATATGCAAGGGTCAATACCATTGTGGCCAAATATAATCTTAATTTTGTATCAATATACAAAGATCAATACCAATGTAGTCTAATACAATTTTAATTTTGCATTAATATACAAAGATCAATACCAATTTAGCCAAATATAATATTAATTTTGTATCAATATACAAAGTTATAAGGGCATATTCAATAATCTGTCCCTTTTTCTTGATCTTTCCTAGACTATGTCTATGTCCCATTTTTTCTCAAGTCTGTTCACTCCTACATAGGAGAGAAAGAAGGATACAGAAAAGAAAAAGAGAGATGTCCCTGTGTCTAACCTCCAAAACCCATTTAAGAAGACCATTTAACAGCTTGTAATCTCTTCCCCTAAATAACAATATTTTCTTTTATCCATCAAATGACCAAAGGGGGGAAAACACCCTCCTCACCTTCTGGGGATGGGATGTCGCTCTCTTAAAATGTTAATAGAATCATTTTATGTTCAGTCCTTTTGTGCTCAGCTATTTAAATGTCCTAAGAAGTTCGTAGACAGAAGCTGAACTTCAGGGCTTTACTGGAGTTCTGGCTAGAGCAGTCTGTGGAGCTGAACAATCTTAGCGATTTTGAGTTGTTGTGGTTGTAGACTTTTGAGGAAACAGCTATTGAGGAAGTGTGCAAGGCTGGATTATCTGGGCTACTTATCTTCTTTGGTGTCTGTTTTCTTCTGAGGTTTCCATTGTCCAGTTGTCCCTGGATTCCTTGGATGGATGCTTTAAATGAGTTAGAGAATTTTAATATCCTTTCAAGAAAATTAAAATAGGATTGGTTAAGCATTCTTAGGTATTCAGTGTTTATAGGTATTAGATTATAGATTATAGGTATTAGATATTGTAGGTGATAGGGTATAGGTATTTTATAGGCATTTGCTAAGTATTAATAAATATAGGTGTTTTAAACAAAAATTTCATTTACATATGATTCCATCTATAGATTTAGGGGAAAGGAGTGTAAAGCAGACACTTCCCTGCTTTCAGATAAAGGAAGGATTGATTGCTCCTTAGGCACAGAGTAGGCCACAGCAGATTGTAACCGAAGTTTTTAATTATTATTTAACACTTATTTATTTATTACTATATTCACTTATAACAAACACCAACAATTTATTAACTATTAATCCCATAAATTTCTACAACCCCTTTAAACTATCCACTAAACCTATTTATAATTATTTTTCTAACCTTTTAGAATGATACAGTCTCTGGGGCAGGTCCTCAGTCACCAGGAACACAATCTTTGTTGTAGATTCTTTAACGCACTTAGCAGTCCTTTTTCTGGATCTCTCAGATGCAGGTTCCTCAGGGTAAGTTGGTTATTGTAGTCACACCTTAAATAAGGCTTCATGCTTTCTTCTCTGTGGGAGACCCCAGCCCCTTCACATCAGCAACTCTGCCGCTCTACTTCAGAGTCCTTAAATCCAGGCACAGTTTCCTTTAGGCCACTGTTTGGACAGATCAAACCCCTCTAGGCAAAAGCTGAGCCACAGGGTTTAGTCCTTGACCTTTTGGTGTCTTGCTCAGGCTTTCTTTGCTCACCAGCTTCTTTCTGCCTCAGGGAAATCTGGCCATCAAATGATGGCCAGCACTTTTTTCAGCAGGACTCTCAGAGCTCTCTAGCATCAGGAGCCTCTTCTCCTTTTGGGCTCCATGCACTGTCCTTAAATAGGAGGAACTTTGTTTCAGCTTAATTTGGGCTCCACCCACTTAGCAGCTGAAAACAGTGTCAGGCCAGATACTTTGTTTCTTTAAGTCCATTAAGTCTTTCCTGTTTTTCTGACAACCTTGTTTTTCAGTCCATTGAGTATTTCCTGTTTTTCCTGACTTCAATCTTGTTTTTCAGTCTATTAAGTCTCCTGTTTGTTTCCTGTTTTTTAGTCCACATGCTGATAATGATCTTCATGCCCCGAATTAAGAGACAGTATCAGAAACCCCTATATATTTTCTAAATCTAATTTGATTTATCTAACTCCCTACAGCAGATGGATTAGAACTTACAACTGGAGCCCTGCCTTTGAAGGGTGTATCTTCTATCAGATTCTTTAAGTTCCTCTTGTCCTTACACTCTCCTCCTCTTCTCATGTGCCACTGTTAAGCAGTTTTGTTCTGGCATATGGTCTCTGCCTTGACGTTTAATTAAGACTTGCCACATGCAAAGTAATTGATCAAAATAGGAACTCCTGACATTATGAGCCAAAACAAATCTTTCTGCCCTTAGGTTGTATATTTGAGGGATCTTCTCATGCTCATGAAAAGTTACTATGAATAACATGCAAAATTGACATGGATAAGTGGCATTACATCACTATGAGACTCAGAAACCTGTGGAACTTGTTTGCAGAAAAGTAAGAAAAAAATCTGGGAAAGAAAGGTAGAGCTTAGGTTTCTGTAAGTGGATGACTGTAGTGTTAACAAGATGACTGCATCATTGCGGACATGAAATCCTGGTTGATGATGTTTCAGATGGAAATGAGAACTTTGTTGGATTCTTTGGGGGAATTAGAGGCCATTCATGCTACATTCTGGTAACAAACATGTCTGAACTTTATCTGTGCCGTAATTGGAGGTTGAGTTTAAAGGAGACGGGCTAGTTATCCGGGAAAATTTAAGTCAGCATAACATTAAGCCTGTTGGCATGGTTACTGTGGACTGCTTCTAGCCAAATTTATTAGGAGAAAAAGGAGTGCATTGCAGACAGTAAATACGTGAAAGGCTTGCAGTTTGATCAGGAAAGAAATATAAAGTAAAGGCCAAAATAGTATTGCTTCTAAAGGGATTAGTGCCATTTAAAAGATGAAGTAGTTTTGATTTGTATTTCCATGGTGACTAAATATGTTGAACATTTATTTCTTGATTTTTTTTTTGCCATTTCCATTTCATCATTTGAAAAGTATCCATTTGTTTCTGTTCTAGTTAGTTTTATGTTAACTTGACACAAGGTAAAGTCATTTTGGAAGAGGAAACTTCAATTGAGAAAATGTGCCTACCAGTTTGGCTTGTGGGTAAGTCTTTAGTGCATTTTATTAATCAGTGATTGATGTAGGAGGACCAATCCCATTTTGGGTGGTGTTACACTGGAGCTGATGGTCTTGGGTGCTATAAGAGAGCAGGCTGAGTAAGCCATGAGGAATTAGCTATAAAGCAGTGTTCCTCCATGGCCTCTGCCCAGTTCATGCCTCCAAGTTCTTGCCCTGTTTTGAGTTCTTGACCTGATTCCCTTCAGTGATGGACTATGGTATGGGAGTGTGGTGGTTTGAAAGAGACTGGTCCCCATAAGAGGTTTTAATACTTGGCCAGCAGTTCACAGAACTGTTTGGGAAGGATTAGAAGGTGTGGCCTTATCAGAGGAGGTGTGTCCCTAGGAGTAGACTTTGAGGTTTCAAAAGCCCATGCCTTTCCAGTTGGATCTCTTTCTGCCTGTGGTTGTTTTTTCAAAATGTAAGCTCCCAGGGACTGCCTGCCTGATGCCATGTTCCCTGCCATGATGGTCATGGATTAACCTGCTGAAATCATAAGCAGTAAACTCTTTCTTTTATAGGTTACATTGGTCACAGTGTCTCTTCACAGCAAAAGCAATGTAACTATGACAATGCCTATTAAATATTGTCTATAAGGTGAATGTGGAGGGAAATTTAGAATTGCTTTAACTGGGGCTAAGGATGTGGCTCAGATGGTGGAATTCTTGCTTAACACTCATGAGGCACTGGGTCTGATCTAAGTGCTCCATAACACTAGTTGTAAATCATGTCTAAAATCTCAACACCTGGGAAGTAAGAGCAGGAGGGTTAGAAGTTCAGGGTCATCTTAAGCTACATAGCAAATTGGAGGATAACTCAATGGGATACATGGAGAAAAAGGCTAGGTAAATGTCTCAGTTGGTAAAATGTCTGTCATGCAAGCACAAGGACATGACTTTGTATCTAAAGAACACATATAAAAAGCCAAGCATGACAATGTATGATTGTAGCAGCCTTGGAGATAGGGGTGAAAACAGACCGATCTCTGAAGCTGACTGGCCTGCCATCCTAGTGTAATTGATGAGTTTCAGGTTGAATGGAAGACTCTATCTCAAAAAAATGAAGATGATCTGGCTAGAGAGATCCCTCAGTGGTTCAAAGTACTTGCTGCCCATGTATAGGACCTGAATTAACTCCCAACACACCATTGGGTGGCTCACAACTACCTGTAACTCAGGCTGAAGGAAATCTTGTGTTCCCCTCCAGCCTCTATAGGAACGTGAAAATGTTTGCACACACACAAATACAAAGACAAACATAAATAAAATAAATCTTAAAAGAACAAAGGTGGAGAATGAACAAAGAAAGATGCTTGATTTTTTTAAACTCTGGGCTACTACATATGGTCACATACATGTGCATTCACACCTACACATACACATATACTTACACACACACACACACACAAATGAAAGAGACATACAAACATACACATAACAAAATATAAAACTTTCCTGTAATTAACACATTTTACTCTGAAAAACTTAATACGATTAATTACCGCTCCTGTAATGAGTTGTAAATATGACTTTGACCCATCCTTTTCAGCTGTAGATGTCTAGTCTATCTGGGTGAGGTAGATTAGTCATTTCTTGAGACCAAACTCCACCCAGGACCACAGCCAATCCAAAGCAAAAGGTCTTAGTTTACAAAGAGTCATAGAAATAGGAATTTTTTGTGAAATTTGTTCTATAAGGTAATACCTTTATGTCTGAAAAGACATAAACACAAATAATTGAGCTATAGGCATTGATGAAGACATTCTGTACCAGAGGTACATCCTGATGACCTCTGTGCTCTCATGTACACACACTGTCTGGCTTCAATGGCCTTCTGTAAGTGCGTATAGTAAACAGATGACTCACAGCCTGAAGAGAACCCAGAGCAGTAACAGTCAGATTCTATTTTTGGTTGCAAATACATACAAGGTGATAATTAAAGTACCTTGAGCTAAAATGAATCACACAGTGACATAAAACCTTATCAATATTGATGTGCTTAGCTCTCACAGTTTCCTTAAAAAGTTAAAATATAATTATAGATAGCAGTAAAGGAAGCCATTATGCTCATAAATGACTGCCAGTCATGCTATGGATGTTACAAGGTTGTGAGACCCCATGTGGATAAAGGGAATGAAACCCAGGTCCTCTGCAAGAGCAGCCAGTTTTCCTGAGTCATCTCTTCAGTCTATGATTCAGAACTTTATTGAATACTCACTTTCATGGGTCTATTGGACTTTTTTACAACTCAGAACAAAAGTCTTATTTGTCTCCAAAGGAAGCTGGCACATAATTATACTTTAGCTATGAGGATTTTTAGGAGAAAGGGCCTTGAGACCATGATCAGACCTTAAGATGGGAGAGCATGACATAGAACACTGGACAAGGCAACCCAATGGGAGGTCAAGGGTTTCCAAAGCAGGCAAAAGTTCCAGAAACAGTCCCAGTTTCCTCTGTTAGAAGTCCCACAAAAACACCAAGCTACACAGTTGTAACATACATGCAGAGGACCTAGGTCAGACCCACACAGGCTCCCTGATTGTTGATTCAGTCTCGGTGAGCCCTATGAGTCCAGGTTAGTTGATTCTGTGGGTTTTCTTGTGATGTGCTTGACCCCTCTAGCTCCCTCTTCACTCTCTTCTGCAGGATTTCTCAAGCTCCACCTGTTCGGCTGTGGGTCTCTGCATCTGTCTTCATCAGTTTCAGCAATGGCATTTTGACTGTTGTCATTGCTAGTTCTTTACAAATTATACATTAACCATTTTCACTTTTCTGAAGGCATTTCTTGAACACTCCTTAAAAGACAAGGGTCACTGGGAGAATAACACTGTGTCCTTTTAAAATTCTCCATTCAGAAATTATTCTCAAAGAATATTATGAAGTCTACCTGTATAGACTTGACCCAGGTGCCCCAATTGTAACAGTTTACTACTACATTTGTTATCTGTTTCCTGTGCGTAGTAATGTACATTGTTTTTCTGAATGTTTTGTCAGGAATTTAAAGATATAATGTCTTATTATCTCCCAATACTTTAATATGAAGACCCTAAAAACAAGAGTTTTATTCCATAAAATTACATTATAAATGTTGATATCACGCTTCTGTCTAATTCACAAGCAACATTATACCTTTTTGTCTATCAAAATAATATCCTTAATGGGTCCACAATGGAATCTAGTATCAAGCAGTGCATTTAGTTGTAATATCTCATTCATATCCCTTAATTTAGAAGTTATTCAGACATTACTTGTCCTGCCTGTCACTGACTTTTAAAAAATGTTTATTTATTACTTCAGGTTACATCTCCATCAGAGTGTCCTCTTTCCACCCCTCCCAATCCCACCCTCCCACACTCTACCACCTCTCCCTTCCATCCCACTCCTCTGGAGTGGAGTATCCTTACATTTTATTTTATTTATAATTATTAATTTATAATTATTTTATTTTCTTATTGAAAATAGATTTTTTTCATACAATTTATTTTGGCTATGTTTCCTTCCCTTCCCCCAATTCCCCTCAGATCCTCTTCACTTATCCAACTACACAAATCTACATCCTTTCTTTGTCTTTCTTATTACAATACAAAAATCTAAAAACATAGTACGATAAAATAAGAACAAACACATGAGACTCTGAGACTTACACATTCAAACATAAAGAAAAGCCTGAAAATAAAATCAAATACCATAATATATAAGCAAAAAATCTGTAAGGCAAAACAAACAAAAAAACAAACAAAACATTGTGAAATTAAAAAAAAAAACAGGGCTGGAGAGATGGCTCAGCCATTAAAGGCTAAGCTCACAACCAAAACAAACAAACAAGCAAACAAACAAAAAACCAAAAACAAAATGAAACAAAATCCTCAAAATACCTCCAAAATACCATTGAGTTCATTGGCCATCTACTGCTGGGCATGAAGCCTTCCCTTAAGTGTTGTGGTTTTTATATCCAGTGAGACTTCTTTGGAGAAAACTAATTTTTATTTTTATTTGGAAGCAGTTATCAATTGGAGTGGGTTAGGAATGGGGGATAAGTTCATTTCCCCTCTCACAGCTCATACCTCATCTGGCTTAGACCTGTGAAGGCCCTGTACATACTGCCATAGTCTTTATGAGTTCATATATATATATCAGTCCTGTTGTGTCTAGAAGGCCTTATTTCCTTGTTGTCTTTCATCCCCTCTGGCTCTTAGACTATTTCTGCCTCATCTTCTTCAGAGTTTCCTGAGCCCTGAAGGATGGGATTTGATGGAGACAACCCATTCAGGACTGAATGTTCTAAGGTTTCACATTCTCTGTACACTATCTAGTTGTGAGTCATCATATCCGTTCCCATCTACTACAAGAGGAAGCTTCTCTGATGATAGCTGAGCAAGATACTGGTCTTTGAGTATAGCAGAATATTGTTAGGAGTGATTTTATTGCTTTGTTTCTTTAGCAGAACAGTAGTGTTTGGTTTTCTTCTAGGTCCATGGCCTATCTAGTCTCAGGTTCTTGGCCACTCTGATAGTGTTGGACATAGGTCTCATCTCATGGAGTGGAACTTATATCCCACAGCCTTTGTACCACTATTACAGCAGTATATCTTGTAGACAGGTCACCATTGTAAATGACAGGGTATGTAGGTGGGTTGTTGTTACTCCCTCTGGGAGTATGCAGAGTATCCTCTGGTGTCATGAAACCAGTCAATAGGAGAAAAGGTTATGCTTATCCAAGTTTAGTGAGTAATGAACTCATCCTATTTCAATTTAAGATGCAGGGCCATGCCATTAGTCCAACATAATGAGAATTAAAAGCCTAGCCAGTTCAGATGGCAGAGTAGTTACTTAGGGGGACCAAGAGAACAGACTGGTACCAATTATGGCATAGAGATAGCAGCTTTTTCCCAAAGCCACACATAGTTTTCTTTGTCTTATGAGAAGTAAGTCTAAGCGTTTTCAATTTTGTAGGATCATTTATATAAGGGAATCTAACTTGTTTTAATTCAGAAACAGAAACCATTAATACCTCTAGGTCCTGATCAACATGTCTATTTAGTCTGGAAAGCATTGGAAGAGGCACATTTAGTCAAACCATTAGTATGTGCCCACCAAGTTGTCTCAGGGGCCAGGTAATATTGCTGTTATCCATATGAATTAACCCATAAACAGAACATTAATTTGTGCTGCCCCTAATCACAGTGAGTTTTGTCAGTCAATGGACTGACAGCAGACTGGTTAATTCCTATCCCTATGTAGTACAGAGGTAAAGTATCTAAGCATAACCAAAAATCCTGGCCTATTTCTGTCTGGAAATGATTAACTACATCCTCAGGATCCCTTCCTGTGGCAGTCTGGTGTCCCCAGGTTTTTACTGCTACCCAAAGGCCAGAATCTTTTCTAAGGAAAATTTCAGGAAGCCTTAGTTTCCCAAACTCATTTTTTTTTTTTTTTGGTAATGGGAACTCCCGTATTCCTGGAAATTATAATGGGGGCCCAGCAACGTGGCATGCTTAGAATTATAAACCCTGTATCCCTGTTTGAAAAGAAAAAGAGACCCATATCTTTCCTTTCTCCAATACAACCAGACATTTAAAGTGGGCATCAGTGAGCAAAAATCAAAATGGAATATGGGTTGCTAGTCTGTAGTCACACTAGCTAATACCCTCCCTATATCTGTCTTTCTTAGTTCCCAGATCCAGGCCTGAAGGCCATGGCGGGGGTTAGACCATAAGCCTGTATTCATATCAAACACAAGTCTCAGGAGGAGGTAGAGGGGCAGGAAGTTCAATGGCACAGCACCCATTTAAACCTTAATTTCAATGGGTCCATAGCCCAGAGACAGTCCATCACAGAGGCAGCATCTTCTGTGGCTTCCACTTTCTTGACCTGGGTGTGGTGGTCTGTGGTATAATGCCAGCTACCTTTATTGCCATTGGGATGGAGAGAACCACCTTGTAGGGTCCTTTTAAGGTTAGTTCCAGATCCTTTTTGGCTACTCGCTTGATCCAGATAGTAAGAGGTTGGCTAGGTCTCTCAGATAGCCTTGTATGAAGAACTGGAGGGTTTCAGTGACTCGAAAAAGGAATGGTTAGAGACTTCTGCCAGTCTCTGGTCTCTGAGTGAAATCCTCCAAACATAATCTCATAGTGGGATAAATCCATCCCTATATGGTATGGAGCAGGCTAAAGCAAAACAAAGGAAGGAGGCCTATCCATCCTTCTGTGGATTCTAATGAGAGTTTTGCTAGATTTCTTTTAATTTTCTATTTATTATTTTAAACCTGGCCAGAACTCTCAAGTCTATATGAACAATAAGGTTTTAAGCTATGTCTAGATACTTAGCCACTAATTGAGAAGTTTTGGCTATGAAAGCCTGCTCATTGTCACACCCTACTGCTAGAGGAAGGACAAATCAGGGACCAGTTCCTTGAGAGATTTTTAGCTACTGTTTGAGCACTTTCAGTCCAGGTAGAGAACACTTTTACCCATCCAGAAAAGATATCTTTAAGACCTAACAAGTACTTTTATCCTCCCCCAACAGGCTAGATCTTGGTGAAGTCAGTTTTCCAACAGTTTGCAGGGGTGTTGGTATCTTATTTGGACCCCATCTTGAGTAAGGGCTCTTTGTTTTGGATTCACTTGAGCACAAATCTGGAGCCTGGCTGAAGTATCTCATGCTAGGCTGTCCAACTGAGTATAACATACCTTGGTCTGAGCCACTTGGGAAAGGTTTGTGGACTCCCAGTGAGTAGCCTGGTGAAGGTTAGTTACCAACAGTCCTGCCAGTTGTTTTGCGGGGAGGGAATGATTTTTCCCTCTGGTGTCCTACATCAACCAGTGGCTTTGAGCTGTCCACTTCTTTACCATGAAGCCGCAGGAAGTGTGGGTTATGGTATATCATCAAAATATCAATAGACCTCATTGGTCTCAGGGCCATTTATCGGGCAGCCAGGTCAGAAGCCCAACAACGGGTGACAGCAATTTGTAGGGGAAGCTAAATACTTTCTAAGAGGGCCAAGAATTTTTAATATCCATTTCCCAGTCATGAGAACCCCTCTATCTCTGTAGATTATACTATGGGCATACCTAGTAGTAAAAGCATATTAGCCGAGAGTCTGTGTATATGATAATTGACCTTCCTTTTCTCTATCTGAGATCCTGGGTCAGATCAATCAGTTATGATCTCAGGCTGAGGTACCTGGCTTAGGTCCAATTGTTTCTGTTAAGGTAACTGGAAATTCCCAAGTACCTGGTTTTATCTTTCATGTCCTGTCAGTCATGGTTGAGCACCTGCATCATCAGGCAAGAAAGGAGCTGAATTGATTGTGGTGGGTTTCTCAAATCAGACTTGAGGGTGAGCCAGGAGTAGGGACTGGCAATGGGTCACATGGTTATTAGACAGCCAGTGTTCTGGTGCACCTCGGAGGTGGGCCACAACACTATCATAGGACAGTGTGAGTATAAGATCTCCACCCAAAGTTAACTTGTTTCTTTCTTTTATTAAGCTAGCAGTAGCCACCACAGCTCTTAGACAGGTGGGGCATCCTGTGACCCTGTGGGTCACTGTGTGACCACAGGGTCCATTCATTTGAGTAGTTATGTCACAGGGTGTCTCCATGGCTCCAAAGTTTGGGTTAAAACCTCTTTTGTCTTTTGTTTCATGGACAAACAGTTGAAAGGGTTTTGAGATATCTGTAAGTTCTAGGACTTGAGCCAAAGTTGGAGCTATTTTTAAAACCTTAAATGTCTTGTTTACTTTCAGTCCCAATTAGGGATTTAGTGTCCCCAGACCTTGCCATTTCCACAAAGTGTTATCTAGAAGCAGCAATATCCAAGTGTACCTAGGAACTCTTCAACCTGTCCCTTAGTCTTTAAATTTGGGATCTGAAGGATGGCAGCAATCCTACTCTGAGACAGACTCCTTTTACCAGCTGGTAGCCAAGATAAGTAGCCTTCTAAAAAGTTGGACTTTCTTAGCCAACATTTTGTAGCCCAAGATCTGAAACTCTTGCAGCAGTTCCTCAGTGGCCCTTTTATTATCTATTTCCCAGGAAACCTCTGATGGAAGGGCAGGAGGTCAGCATTCAGTGCCTTTAAATCCTGGGCAACCTGGTCCAGGCAAATGCCTGCTGTAACCTCTCACTGGGTCTGTCCATTTAAAAAGAAAGATGGATTGACCCATTTCTCCCATTAGGAGACTCAAGACAGTGTACACATGATTCTCTGAAAGAATCGGACTCACAATAATCAGAGGTCCCCGGTTTCTTCACAGGTGGTAGAGTCATATTCCAGGGTGACTGGGAGGGCACCCAGGATGGCTGTCTCTTCAAGCCAGGCAATATGGACTTAAATTTACTCTTTTGTTTCCAGGGTCATTAGGTATTGTTTAATCTGGATGGAGGTAGTTGAACTGGTTAGTTGGATAATTATTGGAGCTTGGTGTTGGACCAGTCCTGGGTGTAACTGGCTTTGCTACTTTGTGGGTTCTTCTTTCTTCCACCCTTCTCCACCCTTTCAATCCCCTAACACTATATAGGAAAGAAAAAAGATAGAGAGGAAGTGAAAGAGATCCTTGAATAAAGTCAGGGGTCAGAAAGGAGGGTCATTGTATCATTAGACTACTTTCTGCTAATTTGGGGCATCAAGTTTCTTGGGGCAAGTTTGATCTTTGCCATCAGGATATTTAATGTTTTCTTTCTTTCTTTCTTTCTTTCTTTCTTTCTTTCTTTCTTTCTTTCTTTCTTACTTACTTCTCCTCCTCGTCATCCTCCACCTCCTCCTTGTCCTCGTCCTCCTCGTCCTCTTCCTCCTCCTCCTTCTCCTTCCTCTTCCTCTTCTTTTCTTCTTTGAACATGGCTACTAACAAACCACAACCAACTCCCCTGAATAACCAATAACAATCAACAACAACCCCACTGCCTCTTGGGGGCCCCAGAATTTATATCCCCTCTGAAAAGTCCCCAGAATTCCAAATGTCACACAATCACAGAAACTATCTTTAATTTTTTTCTAACTTTTCTAACTTTATTCTGGTATCTGGGGCCAACTGGATGACAAAGGAAAGGTTTTTTAAAAACATTTTTATATAATCTTTCTAAAAAGTACCCAGTGAAAACTGTTTAAAGTCTCCTTGGTCAATGTTGGACAGAAGAGAAAAATCTGTTCTGTCTAGACTGCATTGCCTGTCAGTGATCACCCTGCCTGGCTTAGGCAGGGTTTTTAAATTAAAAAAATTTTAAACTTTTTTCAAAGTATGATTGGTTTTATGAATCACTGGCTGAAAAAGAGACATAAATTATAAAAGAGAAATGAATGGACCTTCTCTTTTTCTTTTTCCCAGGAATCATCCCTGGGAAACTTTCCCCCTTCATGAGAGTTGCTTACAGCAGGGACACAGTGGAGGGAATGCTCACCATGGGGAGAATGCTTTTCCCTATATGCATTCTGCTTAGATGGCAGGGGATCCCTGGATGAGAGACCTGGCTCCTCCCTACCTCCACACAGGACCAACCTTGACTGTGAGCAGGAGTCAAGCGAAAGAACAAGCAAGTGTTCCTGCTCTTGGAATGAGACAGGTGGAGAGCTCTTTGGGTTTCTTTGGGTGACCTGGCAGAGCCAAAAATATTCAAGTCCCCATCAGGAGGGAGCACAGGTCTTAAAGTGGGAGGAAGAAAGGTCTCACTTCAGAGAAATACAGTGGTCAATGCAGGAAAGAAAAACTGATAGAAACACATATAAAGACACACACACATGCTCATACATAGAGATATATAAAGAGTGAGGAGAGGAGAGGAAGAGGAGAGAGAGAGAGAGAGAGAGAGAGAGAGAGAGAGAGAAACCAGGCCTGCCCACCACACATTCATCACCTGAATAGACAGAGGGATCCAGTGATTCCAGTGATGTCTCACATGGATCATGGATCAACAGCCATGTCCAACCTCTCCTATGTCTCCAAACAGAAAGTGTCTTAACCAGACTTACATCCAGAGTGACAGACCAGGTGATTTTCTAATTTGTTTCCTTTGAGAGCAGAGGTGTCAGACACCTCTAAAGTGTTAGACAGTGATTGATCAAGGGATCCCTGGGGACCTGGAATTTCTCAGGTTGCTTACTCCCTAGGAATTCCTTGACCATCACAGTCTTTTCTCTCTTTAATGGTCTATGAAACTCCTGGTGTCTTGAGGTCTGGTCTCTAGGATCTTGGTGGAACCTTCTGAAATGTTGTAGAGTATTCACCAGAGAAGATGGCTTGGACATGGATTTAAGACAATAGAAAGTCTTTATTAGCTGTCCAGAGAATGCACTGGGTGTTCAGGATCCCAGTGTAGCCCTGAGCCTTTCTCAGGGTGAGCTTTTAAGCACAAAAATCATGTTCTGGGTTGACATACTTCAGTTAACAAGAACAGTTATGCAGAAGCAGAACTAAAGTAAATAAAAAGTGAGCTTGGTACATTTTGAGACTTTCCCATAACTATGGACTTTGACCGGTTAGGTCTTTGTTTTCATTTTGGCTGGTGGTTCTATCTACATGCTGAGTATTACAGCCTGAATGGTATTTCCATCATGGATTCAGTTGTGCTAAGGTCTGGGGCCCTGTTACAAAGCCTTTAATCCAACTAGGAGGGATAGCTTAGTCATTTTTCCCATAAACTAATTTATTTGTTTATTTTACATCTCAATCACAACCCCCTCCCTCCCTTCCTCCCATTCCCACCCTCTCACTCACTTCCCCCATAACTCCTACCCGCCACCCAGTACCAACCCACTCTGGCACATCAAATCGCATCAGGACTAAGTGCCTCTTCTACCACTGAGGGAAGAAGACAAGGCAGCTCTACTAGGAAAATGGGATCTATAGAGAGGCAACAGAGACAGTACCCACTCCAACTGTTAGGGGATCCACTTGAGGAGGAAGCAACCCATCTGCTTCATATGTGTAGTGGGCCTAGGACCAGTCCATGCATGTTCTTTGGTTGGTGGTTCAGTCTCTATGAACTCTCCCCTCCCCCTGTGTCTGAGTTAATTGGCTATGTAGGTTTTTTTGGTGGTGTTCTTTACCCCTCCAGCTCCATTAAACATTCCCTTAACTCTGCCACAACACTCCTTGAGTTTCTCCTAATGCTTGACTGTGGGTCTCTGCCTCTGTTACCATTATCTGTTGGACACAGCCTCTCAGATGGCAGTTATGTTAGGTTCCTGACTAGTTTGCTCTCTCCATCTACTTCTGATGTCTATTTTATTTCCCCTACTTTTGGAAGGATTCAAGTACCATGCTTTGAGCCCTCTTTGTTACTTAGTTACTTTGGGTCTGTGGACTGTAGCCTGGTTATCATGTACTTAATGGTTAATCTCCACTTATGAAGGAGCACATACCATCTTCCTTCTGTTTCTATTTTGTGGAAGAGTTTGAGGAGTCTTGGCATTAGCTCTTCTTTGAAAGACTGGTAGAATTCTGTGCTGAAACCATCTGGTCCTGGGATTTCTTTTTGGTTGGGAGACTTTTAATAACTGCTTCAATTTTCTTAGGGGCTATAGGATTGTTTAATTTGTTTACCTGATCTTGATTTGACTTTGGTAAGGGAAATCTATCAGGAAAAGTATCTATTTCACTTAGATTTTCCAATTTTTTGGTGTACAGACTTTTGAAGTAAGACATATTGATTCTTTGTCTGTTGTTATGTCTTCTCTTTCATTTCCTATTTTGTTAATTTGGATACTGTCTCTTTGTTTTCTAGTTAGTTTGGCTAGCGGTTTGGCTATCTTGCTGATTTTCTCAAAGAACCAGCTCTTGGTTTCATTGACTCTTTGTATTATTTTCTTTATTTCTAAGTTATTGATTTCAGCCCTGAGTTTGATTATTCTCTGCCACCCACTCCTCTTGGATGTGTTTGTTTCTTTTTGTTTTAGAGCTTTCTGGTGTGCTTTTAAATTGCTAGTACGAGAACTCTCCAATTTCTTTATGAAGGTGCTTAGTGCTATGAACTTTCAGCACTGCTTTTATTCATAGTTTGGCTATGTTGCACCCTCATTTTCATTGAATTCTAAAAAGCCTTTAATTTCTTTTTTATTTTTCTCTGTCTCAGAGATCATTGAATAAAAGTTATTCAGTTTCCATGAGTTTGTAGGCTTTCTGTTGTTTCTGTTATTGCTGAAATCCAGTTTTATTTCATGTTAGTCTGATAAATACAAGGGGTTATTCAATTTTCTTTTATTGGTTGATGCTTGCTTTGTCACCAACTATTTGGTCAATTTTGGAGAAGGTTCCATGAGGTGCTGAGAAGAAAATACATTCTTTTGAATTTTGGTGAAATGTTTTGTAGATATCAGTTAAGTCCATTTGATTCATGACATCTGTTAGTTTCATTATTTCTCTGTTTGGTTTCTGTATCATTGATCAGTCCATTGGTGAGAGTGGGTGTTGAAGTCTCCCACTATTTTGATGTGTGAGGTTCAATGTGGGGTTTGAGCTTTAGTAATGGTTGAGGGTGTCTTTGCATTTGGGGCATAGGTATTCAAAATTGTGATGTCATCTTGGTGGATTTTTCCTTTAATGAGTAGGAAGTGTCCTTCCCCATCACTTTTGATTAATATTGGTTGACTGGCTATTCCAGCTTGCTTCTTTGGTCTGTTTGGTTAGAAAATCTTTTTCCAGATCTTTACTCTGAGATAATGGTTATCTTTGTTGCTGAGGTATGTTTCTTTTAAGCAGCAGAATGATGGATTCTGTTTTCAGATTCATTCTGTTAGCCTGTGTCTTGTTTTTCAAAATTCATTTATTTATTCAAATTACATCCCAATCACAGCCCCTTCCCCTCCCCTCCCAGTCCCACCCTCCCACTGTCTTCTCTCTCTCCCTCCTATCCTTCTCTTTGAGTGAGGTGAATTCTCCAATATCTGCCCCCTCAGGTTCATTAGTCTCATGTGAACTAAAAGCTTCTTCTTGCTCTGGGGTCTGACATGACAGCCCAGATAGGGTAAGGTTTCCCACTAGCAGGCAGCAGAGTTCATAACTGAGACTGCCCTCCCCCTATTGCTAAGGGATCTGTATGGAGACCCAGTTGCCTATCATCTATATATGTATAGGGGTTGGTGTCTAGGTCTTGTATAAGCTTTTTTCTTCTTTTTTTGTTAGCGTTTCAGACTCTGGACAAGAATAAGCTGTGCCTATTAATATCCACTTGGTTATTTACTGGGGAATTGAGTCCATTGATATTGAGGGATATTAATGACCAGTGATTGTTAGTTCCTATTATCTTGATGTTGGTGGTGATACTCTGTGAGTAACCTACTCTTTTGGTTTTGCCACAGTTGTGTTATTTGTTTCCTGTGTTCTCTTGGATGTAAATAACTTCCTTGGGTTGGAAGTTTCCTTCTAGTATCTTCTTTAGGGCTGGATTTAAACAATAGATATTGTTTAAATTTAGTTTTGTCATGGAATATCTTGTTTTCTCTATCTATAGTGATTGAAAATTTTGTTGGGTATAGTAGTCTGGGCTAGCATGTGTGGTCTCTTAGGGTCTGCAATACATCTGTCCAACCCTTCTGTCTTTTAGGGTCTCTTATGAGAAACCAGGTGTGATTCTGATAGGTCTGCCTTTATATGTTCCTTGGCTTTTTGGAGCTTTTAATATTCTTTCTTTGTTCTTTAATTTAGTGTTTTGATTATTATGTGGCTGGAGGATTTTCTTTCCTGGTCTAATCTATTTGGAGTTCTGTAGGCTTCTTGTATGGTTATAGGCATATGTTTCTTTAGGTTGGGGAAATTTTCTTGTGTGATATATTTTCTGGTCTTTGGAGCTGGGAATCTTCTCTTCCTTCTATTCCTATTATTTTGAGGTTTTGTCTTTTCATAATGTCCTTGATTTTCTGAAGGTTTTGTGTTAGGAATTTTTTGGGATTTTACATTTTATTTGACAGATGTATAGATTTCTTCAATTTTCTCTTCTGTGCCTGAGATTCTTTCTTCCATCTCTTGTATTCTGTTGGTGATGCTTGTGTCTCCTCACAGGCAAAGTGGATTTGGGTTCAGTAGCTCAGCTGCTCATTCATTCAGCAGTTATTGATTTCTACTGTGACAGTGGTCTGGAACCTTGTGTTGCTCAGGCTGGGATCTTCACCCATTTTGGAGGGCAGAGATTTGGGCCTGAGGCTGGTTGTTCCAGGAACTCCAGTGCTCAGGGGGCTACCTAGTCACAGCTTTTTCTGGAGAAATACAGACACAGGCTGCATTTTTCAGGTAGCAGCTCAGCTCCCGATCAGTCTGCAGTGACAGAGCTTGACCTCCCACCACTCAGATACTGAACATGCTGGATGCTACCACGTTGGGATCCCTGGAAATAAATACTTACTATTTCTTAAGACTAAAATCTAGCTAGTGCTATGGCCAATCCACTGCAAAAAAATACTTAGCCTAGAAAGGGTCATAAAATGGGGCATGGTTTTTATGAAATTGGTCTGTAAGGTAATAGTTTTAAATGGGAAGAAATGTATACACTGAGAATTGGAGTGCAGATGTGTTAGAAAATACTCTGTACCTGCAGTACATCCTGATGACCTCAGCACTGTTGTCTACTCACACATTTATCAAAGCATTCACTTTCAGTATTCAACACCTGCTATGAATACATGAACTAAACAAATAATTCACAGACAGACAATACACAGACTAATAACATCCAGATTCTATTTTTGTCTGGAGATAGAGACAAGGTGATAATAATTGTACCTTGAGCTAAAATAAACCATACAACATAAATCCTTTATCAGTATTATTTACTTATTCCAGTCGCTGTAAAAAGTCAAAGTTCAATCTTAGATAGCAATTAGGCCTCATAAGTGAGCACAATCATGATATGGATGTGTTACACCAGTGCTTCTCAACCTTCTTAATGCTGCAGCCCTTTAATACAGTTTCTCATGGTATGGAGACCCCCAACCATAAAATTATTTTCATTGCTGCTTCGTAACTATAATTTTGCTACTGTTATGAATCATAATGTAAATATATGATATTAGGCAATCCCTATGAAAGGGCTATTTGACCTCCCCAAAGGGGTTGTGGCCCAGAGGTTGAGAACTGCTGTGCTACATGACTTAGTGCAAAATCCTGAGCTCTGGTAATCTCAAAAGAATAGTCTAAGCCTCTATCCCCATGTGCCAGGCAAAGAGATGGCATAGTGGTGAAGGACGTAGAAGGAAGTTGTAATCATTGAGGCCCTATAAAGATACTTAGCACACATTCACAAATGCATGATCCACTTAACACCGACTGAGAGGGCAGTTTCAATAGTGGAAAGGGCTGATGACTAAACTCTCTCATAATTGTAGCAAGAATATTAACTGCAGTTGGATGTTGCTTCATTCTTTACATAAGAAGGTTAACTCAGAAACTCACTAAACCAGCAATTAACAAACAAATACATAGTATATAAACATAACCTGATGCTTTCAGATACTTGAACAGAGCAGCAATCCTATGCTAAAATTATTAGATGAAGTAAAAATTTAAAAATCAAGTTGAAAATAGAACCAACAAAAATGAAATAAAATTAGGAGGGAATTGTACTGTAATGGTAATGTAATAAATCATTAAGGTCAATTTTCAATATGAGGGAGTCTTAGAGCTCACTAAGAGTCACAGATGAACAGGAGGCACTAAGTCCCTGTCTTCTCTAGCTGGTAGCTGATGCCTACTGGTCTTGTAGCTCTAAGACTTGAAAAGTACCCGCCGGGCGGTGGTGGCGCACGCCTTTAATCCCAGCACTTGAGAGGCAGAGGCAGGCGGATCTTTGCGAGTTCGAGGCCAGCCTGGTCTACAAAGCGAGTCCAGGACAGCCAGAGCTGTTAAACAGAGAAACCCTGTCTCGAAAAACCAAAAAAAAAAAAAAAAAAAAAAAGACTTGAAAAGTAATGATATTCTATGTGACTGAGACCATGATCAGAGATGGAAGCAATTTCTAGACCCAAGATATTGATTAGATAATATGTGCATTCTGAAACAACAAAATGGAACATTTGAAAAGGGAGGTTATGTTAGAAGATTGTGAAGATTGTAACTCCTTGTGTTGTAGGGATTTACCAGAGGAGTTTGCTTGGACATGGGTTCAAGCCAATATAAAGTCTTTATTAGCTGACCAAGAGAGTACACTGGGTGTGTGGTATCTCAGAATATCCATTATCCTTTCTCAGAGTGAGCTTTTAAGCACAAAAATCATGTTCTGGGTTGACATACTTCACTTAACAAGAACAGTTATCCAGAAGCAGAACTACAGAAGCCAAAAATCAAGGTTAGTACATTTAGAGAATTTTCATAACTATGGACTTGGCTGGATTATGTCTTTTTTTCATTTTGGCAGGTGGTGCTATCTACCTGCTGAATTTTGCAGCCTGAATTTCACCTCCATTATGGAATCAGTTGTGCTAAAGTCTGGGGCTCTGTTAGTCCTGGAGCACCAGGCTCTGGGATAAAAAGGGTAGAAATTTCTTGTGATCAGGGAGTACACTTAAAATATTTATTTATTTTTATTTTATGTGCATGGATATTTAGTATGCATGTATGCCTCTTCAAAATGTGCAGTGTAGTGGCCACAGAGTCCAAAGAAGATTTCAGATCTTTTATGAATCTTGATGTGGGAGCAGGAAACCAAACCCAGGTCCTCTGCTAGATCTGCTGATAATCTTATTCCCTGAACCATCTTCCTAGGACCACTGTGTCATACCAAATCATTACACTACCAATTTTTCTTCTTTTCTATGCTGACCTCTTAATCTGTAGACTCCTATATTAAAAACCCACTTTCAATAGTTTCTTGAACTTGTTACCACAGACTAAGTGTCTTCTGTATGCCTAAAGGAAGCTAACACATAATTAGGAATGAGGCTTATTAGGAGAAAATACCTTGAGACCATGATCAGATCTCAAGGTGGGAGAATGTTAGGAAGAAAAGCACCATATATCAACACCAAAATCCCAGTACCTTAAAGGGAAGGAGAAGCTCCCTTTACAGTGTGTAGAAGAGATTCATTAAGATCAAAATATATTGCATGCACAGAAGGAATTCTCAAAGAACTAGTAAAGGCACTATTTTTTGAAGTGTGAAAATAAGAGAGACAAAAATTCTCAGAGAATTCACTAGGCACAAAGGCACTGTGCACCTGTAGTGTTTGTGACATGTGCCGAGCACTAAAGAGAAGAGATTCTGAATCTTTGTACTCATACGACTCCACTTTTAATAGAAAAAGAGAACTAAACCAAACACACACACACACACACACACACACACACACACACACACACACATTGAAATAAGTGTCATTGCACATAAGAACTTTTAAATGTAGTTCTCAGCAGTCTTTGGCAGTATTTCCCCTTAGCTCTTTTTAAAGTATACTAACAAAGAATCAACTTGTCTTGAATAGTTGGAAATATGAGAACTTGAGAACTTTGACACACTTGGGGCTCTTTCTTCATCTGCCAGTGAGAGATTTAACCAGAGTTACCTAAGAGATCCAACGTCTTCTTTCTTCTCTTTATCAGGTATGTTAAAGACTATCAGTCTTGATCTGCATCTTGACTCTCCTTGGACTTTCAAATATACCCACAAGAAGAATGCAAATAGATCCATATCTATTAACCTGCACAAAACTCAAGCTCTAGTGGATAAAAGATAAATAAAGCCACACACCCTGAAACTGATAGAAGAGAAAGTAGGGAATAGCCTTGAACACATTGGCACAGGAGACAACTTCCTGAACAGAACATTAATAGAACAGGCACTAAGATAAGCAATTAATAAATGAGGCCTACTGAAATGGAAAGGCTTTTGTAAGTCAATAGGACAAAACAGAATCCTATAGAATGAAAGAAGATCTTCACCAATGCCACATCTGACAGAGTAGCAATTTCCAAAATACATAAAGAACACAGAAAACTAGACACCAACTAACTAAATAACCCAATTGAAAAATGGAGTACATAGCTAAATAGAGAATTCTTTACAGAGAAATCTCTAATGGCTGAGAAACACTTAAAGAAATGTTCAACATCCTTAGCCATTAGAGAAATACAAATCCAAATGACTCTAAGATTCTATATTACACCAGTAGGAATAGTTAAGATCAAAAACTTGTTTCTAATAGCTGAGTAGTATTCCATTGTGTAAATGTACCACATTTTAAAAAATCCATTCTTCGGTTGAAGGATACCCTGGTTGTTTCCAGTTTCTAGCTATTACAAATATAGCTGCTATGAACTAGTTGAGGAGATGTCCTTGTGATTTGATGAGGAATATTTTGGATATATTCCACAGGAGTGGTATGTCTGGGTCTTGAGGTAGAGCTATTCCAAGTTTTCTAATATATCGCCAGACTGATTTCCATAGTGGTAGTACAAGTTTGCACTCCCACCAGCAATGGAGGAGTATTCCCCTTTCTCCAAAACCTCACCAGCATGTGCTGTCATTTGAGTTTTTGATCTTAGCCATTCTGACAAATGTGAGATGGAATCTCAGAGTTGTCTTGAGTTGCATTTCTCTGATGATTAAGGATGTTGAACATTTCTTCAAGTGTCTCTCAGCCATTAGAGATTCCCCTTTTGTGAGTTCTTGGTTTAGCTCTGTTTCCCATTTTTGATTGGATTATTTGGTTTCTTGGTGTTTAATTTCTTGAGTTCTTTATATATTTTGAATATTAGTGTTCTATTGGATATGGTGTTAGTGAAGATCTTTTCCCAATCTGTAGGCTGCCATTTTGTTCTTATGACAGTGTCCTTTGCCTTACAGAAGCTTGTCAGTTTCATAGGGACCCATTCATTGATTGTTGGTCTTAGAGCCTGAGCTGTTTGTGTTCTGTTCAAGAAGTTGTCACCTGTGTAAATGAGAAAAAAAGAAATAATGCACTTTGCAACCAAATGGCTGGAACTAGAAAAGCTCATCTTGAGTGAGCTAACCCAGACCCAGAAAGATACACATGGTATATATTCACTTATAACTAGATTTTCGCCATATAGTACAGGATAGCTATTCTACAACCAATGGACTGAAAGGAATAGGATAATGGACTTTGTTACCTGTTAATGGTACACTTCGCCCCAGTGGAACTGCCATGTAGATCCCCAGTGCAAGAGAAAGCTCTTAGCCCTCATGTGACTGATGAACTGAGAGGGAGGGGCTGGTATATGGAGGCACCCCACACTGGAGGAGTAGGATAGGTGGGAGAGGGGATAGAGGTGGTGAAACATGGTGGAGGGAGGGGGCTGTGATGGACCCACAGACAAACATTAGGCAGAGCTAGGGGAATCCTGTGGAAAAGGGTGAGAAAGCATTGTAGGAGCCAGAGGGATTATGAACACCACAAGAAAATCTACAGAGTCAACTAACCTGAGCTCATGGAGCCTCACAGAAACTGAACTGACAACCAGGGAGCTTGTCTGGGATAGACCTAGGCCCTCTGCACATATGCTGTAGTTGTGTAGGTTGGTGTGACTCCTAACAGTGGGAGTGAGCATTGTCTCTGACTCTTTTGTCTGCTTTTCTGATTCTTTTCCTCATATGGGTTGCCTCCTTCAGCCTTAATAAGCAAGAAAGTGCCTACTTTTACTGTGACTTGTTATGATATGTTTGGTTGATATCAATGGGAGGCCTTCCCTTTTCTGAAGAGATGAAGAGTGAATGAAGGGAGTGCTGAGGGGTGGGTAAACAGGCTAGGAGGACAGGAGGGAGGGGAAACTGCAGTCAAGATGTAAAAAAATAAAATAAAAAGGGAAGATACTTACCCACTCCCTATTATCTTCCTTATCTCATGTGCCAAGTAGAGTGCCAGAGTTCTTTCATCTTAGCAAAAGCTAAGAACCCTGAGGGCAGGATGGAGTGTGAATATGGGAAAGATGGGACTTAGGAGAAGACACTCAACATGAAGACTTTTGAATTATAGGGTGACTTTTTAACAGAGACTCGAAAGAAATGAAAACACACACACAGTACACCTCCAGCAACATTTGGTAAGGTTTATCATTCTAAAGATATTCCTATCATTAATTGATGCACACTGTTTTGACAAGCTGTTTTAGCTATTTTTCTCTTGTTGTGATTAAATGGCTTTGACAAACATCACCTTATGGGAAGACAGGTGTACTCAGGTTATAGTTCCTGAGGAACACAATTCAATATGGTGGGGAAGATGAGACAATAGCCAGTAACAGCATTGTAGCAGGAGCAGGAAGTGGGATGATTGCATTTCATCTGCACTTCAGAAGCAGAGATAGAACAGGTAACTGGGCCAGGCTATAAAACCTCAAAGCCAAATTCCAGAGGAAGCCATACTTCCTCCAGCAAGGCTCCATCTCCTAAAGGTTTTATAATCTTCTCAAACAATACCACAAAGTCTTCAAATCTATAAGTCTTTGTGGGACATTTTATATTCAAACCAGAAAACAATCGTAGGAGATAGGCCTAAGCTATAAACCAAATTTCAAGGAAGAACAAGAAGTTTTAGAGCTTTGAACCAACTTGTTCGTAGGCAGTTAATTGCAGAAAAACCATTCCAGTTTGGAGACTCAAGGGTTTCTCTTTCATACAGGGTAATTTCTTGTGAAAACTACAAAGGATGATAGGGGACTGACATCTCAGCCAGGGACTTCTGAATGTGCAGTGGCCAGACCTGGGCTCCCTACACAGAGGCAATATGAGGAAGCCTAGAAAGTCCATTGATGGGACTGGGAATGTGGCTCAGTGGAGGAGGTTTGCTGTACAGGGCCAAAGTCCTGGGCTTAACTCCCAGCACTGCAAAAAAAAAAAAAAAAAAAAAAAAAAAGAAAAGGTGAATTGATGTAGGCTGGAGTGAGGCAGAGATTGTCCCTCTGACCCTCTTGCTTATAAAATGATAGGAGCATAATAAAGACAGTTGATGAGACTTGTGTTTGCTGTTGTTTTGGTTAACACATGCATACATTTTCATTTGTCTGTACCTGTGATATACATGTATGGGTGATGTGTGTATGTGTTTGGATGTATACAGGTGCACACGTGTGTGTGGGAGCATATGTATTTTTGTGTTTGCCTGAGGGTGATGTCACAGAATCTTCCTCTATTCCTTTCTGCATTATTCACTGAATGGACCCAGTGTTAGTCGAAAGAGCTTGTTTCACTAGTCAGTTTGTTTGGGGACTCTGTCTCTACTTTATTAGGCTGGAATTCTAGTCAGGCTGCCACCTCCTCATTCCTGCAGGTTAAGGTCAGCAGAGCATAATCAAAGCCAAGGATTCATACCCCAGATGCCTATAAATAAGATACTGTGGTGCACACAAGCAGTGATTAGGGAGATTCAGGAATCTAAGGTCATCATCTGAACAGCAAGTTTGAGACCAGTCTTGTTTACAAGAGACACTACTTGAAACAAAGACAAAAATGAACCAAAACCCAGAGTGTGTTTCAGAGGATACCTATGAAAAAGATCATCTGAACAATGAAGGGAAAATATTGTCTTTTCAAATAGGGGAAAAGTATGAAATCCTTAGTAAAGTAAGCTTTGGAGCCCCTTGTTTAGAAGAATTGTGAAGATCTGATGTGTAAACCTTGAGTATGTTGCAAAAGAAAACCTTCCAAGAGTGCAGTCTGCATATAGGCACTAATGTTGGTCTCCTGGAAATCAGCATAGGAATGACAGTACAGGAGCCCACTCTCTTACAAAGCATTCATAAAAGCTTAGTGTAAATTCACAGACCAAATGGTTATATTTATATAATATATATGAATGGATTTATATATGTCATGTTGCACTGACTATAATCATTTTTAAATAAATTTGTCAAAGCATGCTTTCTTTGGTGACTTTGTATAAAGGATTCTGCTTTGTTTCAAAAAACAAAATTCATAATCTGGTTAAATATCTGAGGTTTGTAGGCATCATCATCTCACCTCTCATATTCCCACTCGCAATAGTCCTGCATAGGTTTCTATTTTGAAGTGAAAGGAGTAAGGTCGAATGCTCTTGTTTGATCTCTATGTACACCCTGACATGAGAAGTCATAGGTTGCAGAAGCTTGGGTAGAGCCTTTGAAATACAGATGGGACTTCACAGTTCTATTGAAGATACAAGTATGTGCATATTGCTCAAAAGTGACTATGTGGTGCTATAGGTATGTACCAGGCCACTCAGCAAAAAGAGACAAAATTTCTATTGAACTGGAACATGAATAAAACACTCATTTTGGTGAGGTGTCACACAGAAACCCTGGCATGTGTTTCTTTAAATGCTGAGTTAGTATAACTTTACAATTCTGGAATCTGCACAAAGAAAAAGCCTCAATCTTTGATCCTTCCAAAGTCTACACATCAGGTTTTTATCATCAGGTACTGCTGTGCATACATCCTGGGTTCTCAAGTGATACAAACCTAAGGTCCTAAACATGTTTCAAAGAATACTAGGTACCAAAACTGTACCAAAGTACAGTTTCCTGACACTCAGAACATTGACACAATCACAAGAAGCAAAGTAGGGAAGTCAACATCACTCACTCTCTTGTACTCAAGCGTTGTCCCAACAGAAGGCAGAAATTTGGGACCAGGAATCCCTAGCTTCTTAAAAAGTCCATGTGAAGAGATCCCATAACTTAGACATGGAGGAGAATACAAGGTCATGGATTTGTTAAACACACACACACACACACACACACACATATGTATATACTCACACACATATGTATATATATTAATATAATTACAATCATACCCATATTATTAATTAAATAATTATACAATTCAAATATAACTATTATATTATTATAATATAATTAATATACATTAATATATTCACATGTATACATATATATACATTTACACTTGTATACACATGAATGAATATATCTCCACAATGCACATACATAAATATACATATTGACACATGCACATGCATAAATATATATATTTAGACATACACATACATATAAAAATAAATATTCACACATGCATATTATTGAATCAACATATAATATATTATTATATATATGTACATATATATTTCCTTGGATGCAAATATTGACAACTACAAGAATTTATCCAGTGAGGAACTAGGTAGGCAGAATTTAACATAAAAATTCAGAGCAATAATCCCCTTCATATACCATCTTATTATTAACTTTTAGGTTATACTTGATAGTCCCAGTCCTGGAGTAATATGTAATAAAACTTTCTATACTTGAGTTTGAATGTTACTGATGGTTCACCAGAATTAGGAAGGAAACATACCTCACCATTGTGGGTAACCTGAAATGCAAGATCCACAAGATCCCTCCTGAACTTTATATAAGCAGTGAACAGTGAGTTTGCTCAGCAGAGAGGATAGCAAACCAGCAGAGCCCCTTGACAAGACTCCCTATCCTGTCCTATCCCACAGTCTGAAAATTGTTCAGAGCCTCAAAGATGCAGCTTTTGTGCTGAAGAGATGACTCGGTAGCTAACAACACTTGCTCTTCTTGCAGAAGATACCATTTCTGTTCCTAGTACCCACATAATTGCTCACAATGGACCATAATTCCAGGTTCTGGAAACCCAACGCATTCTTTTAACCTACATGGGCATCAGGCATGCATATTTTACACATACATATATTTAGGCAAAACGGCCACAGGTACAAAAATAAAAAATAAATATATAAATTAAAGATACACATTTTGTGATTCATCATCTGTTCAGGTATGAGGTTTTGATGTTGCAGATGCCTTTGAGACATTCATGCTCCTGCATGTAACATTTCAAACAAATTTCCATAATAATGTTATAAACTCATGTCTCTCCAAGGTGGATTTTGGAGGAAAGGCTTCATTAGTCTGTCACTGGCTAAAGAATGGTTGCTCCTATCTTTCCAAGTTGCTGAGTAACACCGTGTGTTACTCAAATGACATCACAAAGAAATGAACTACATAAAACATAATTTTCCATCCTGTTTCTTCCTAAGCAGCACAATGAGATGATTGGTCACAGGCACTTAGTTAACTACACCTGTTGGTAATCCAACAGTCTCTGTGATAAAACTCTCTGGATAGGTAGGCCCGAGTCAAAGTAATCATTAGCATCTCAAGTGTAGACTCCAACACTGTGAGTTCGAGACCCTGAAAGCCTTCCTATCCCAATGTGACAAACAAATGACAGACAAATGACAGAAGACAACCCTAGAACATCTAAGCATAATCATTTTAAGCCTTCTCCTGGTTGCCTGCCAGTGTGGCTCCTCAACAAGTGTTGAGAACATTTAGCTGAAAACTGCAGTGAGGTAAGTGGTTTGATTTTCAGTAGAATTTCTTTAGCTGTAGCAGTATGAATTTCCATCAGATTAAAAACCTTTTGGTTTTCCAATACAAAAAAAAAAGGTCTGATAACTATCCCAACTATAAGAGCTAAAAGGAGAGGAGTCCAGTCCATTAGCAACAGATAGAGGAGCACCAGGATTGTAGACAGCAGTGGCCATGTTTTCATATGAAAGTTTGGAATCAGGTCCATTGCTCTTTTCTTTTTGTATTCGAGAACTTGAGTTCTTCTGAGTCCACTTGCAAATCCATGATGACAATCTGGAGTATTTATGTGCTAGGAAAGAGATGGCATGGTCACTACCACCAACTGTTAATTTGTCATGGGCATGGAAAAATAGGAGTGTCCTCTTTGGTTGAGAGTTCACAAGTCCATGCTAACTCACATTTTGACCTCTTCGTAGTTAATTTTCTCTAGGAAGTTAATAAATGACTAAACCAATTTTCTTCGTAAGACCAGAGGTCATGAATTTATTTATCAGAAATGTATTAGAGTGGGTGACATTAAATTTCCTTTAATGCTTCCATGGATGTCTTCATTGCAGAACACATTAAGTCTTTGGATACAAGTTCGGTCTGTAATTATTTATACATGTGGAATCCTGTCTTTGAAATCCCAGTGTACCACAGAAGATGAACTATAATTCATAATCACTTTTGGCAAAAAAAAAATCACTGTATATCCATTCATAAACTACAGATTTCAGTGCATTTCTTTTGTTGTCTTTTTTGCATCGTTGATGGTTTCCACATATATTCTCATATTTATGTTTATTTATTACTTCAAGTTACATCTCCGTCACAGTGCCCTCCCTCCACCCCGCCTGGTCCCACCTTCCCACCCTCTCCCCCTTTTCCCACCTATCCTACTCCTCCAGTGAGAGGCTCCTACAAATCAGTCCCCCTCAGTTCAGCAGTCATATGAGGGCTAAGAGCTTCCTCTTGCACTGGGGGCCTACATGGCAGCTTCACTAGGGCAATGTCCCACTAACTGAATACAAAGTCTATGTTCCTGTTCCTTTCAGTTTGTTGGTTGTAGGATAGTCATCCCATTCTATATGGCTAAAATCCAGTTATAAGTGAATAGTTGCCATGTGCATCTTTCTGACTCCTGTGTTAGCTCACTCAGGATGAACTTTTCTTGTTCCATCCATTTGGCTGCAAATTGCATGATTTCCTTGTTTCTGATGGCTGAGTAGTATTCCATTGTGTAAATGTTTTTTCTTAATCCATTCTTCGGTTCAGGTACATCTAGGTTGTTTCAAATTTCTAGCTATTACAACTAAAGCTGCTATGAACATAGTTGAGGAGCTGTCCTTGTGGTTTGGTAAGGAACCTTTTGGATATATGACCAGGAGTGGTATGGCTGGGTCTTGAGTTAGAGCTATTCCAAGTTTTCTAAGAGATCACCAGACTGATTTCCACGGTGCTTGTACCAGTTTGCACTCTCACCAGCAATGGAGGAGTGTTTTTTCTCCACAACCTTGACAGCATGTGCTGTTATTTGAGTTTTTGATCTTAGCCATTCTGACAGGTGTGAGATGGAATCTCAAAGTCATCTTGAGTTTCATTTCCCTGATGCTTAAGGATGTTAAGCATTTCTTCAAGTGTCTCTCAACCATTAGAGATTCTCTTTATACAATGTTATTGATGTAATAGTCTGGGCATTGCTCACTATCATGCTCCCAGTCCCTGTGTCAGTTAAATGCATTAAAAATACCCCAGAGACACCAAAGTGTGTTAGTGTCATGTCAGTCCTTCCTATTGGATTAGTTTGACCAACAGAAAGCCGAAGGTTGATTTCTCCACTCCCCTTGCCTTGCCTTATGTCTGTCTGTATTATATGGTGGTCTATCTGTAATTTATGCAAGTATATTTGACTGTACTTATCATATATATATATATATATATATATCAAAGCACCTAGCTCTGTATTTATTGGACTTCACATAAAGTATGGCATGGCAAAGTGATGGTGACAGATTCCCTAGAGAAAGTTTCAACAGAGTTTATAGTAAAGAACTAATTTTATAATCCCAACAAACACTGAAATATCCAGAAAACCAAAGAGTACTGCACAATACACTATCAAGATATATCTATTGTTGGGCTGGAGAGATGGCTCAATGGTTAAGAGCAGTGGCTGTTCTTCCAAAGGACCTTGGTTCAAATCCCAGCACCCACATGACAGTTCACAACTGTCTGCAATCACAATCACAAGAAACAAAGTAGGGAAGTCAACTTCACTCACAAGGACATATCCTCATCTATATTCATAGCAGCCTTATTTGTTAATAGTTAGAAATTGGAAACAACCCAGATGTCCCTCAACTGATGAATGGATAAAAAAAATTGTGGTACATTTACACAATGGAATACTACTCAGCTATCAGAAACAAGGAAATCATGCAATTTGCAGCCAAATGGATGGAACTAGAGAAGCTCATCCTGAGTGAGCTAATCCAGACTCAGAAAGATGCACATAGCATCACTCACTTATAATTGAATTTTAGCCATATAATACAGGATAATTATCCTACAACCAACACACCAAAAGGATCAGGAACATAGACTTTGTTACCTATTAATGGGACAATTTGCCCTAGGGGTGCTACCATGTAGGCCCCCAGTGCAAGAGGAAGTTCTTACCTCTCATATGACTGTTGAACTGAGAAATTCTACCTCTTAATGATTGGAAACAGCTGGCTCAAGCTTGTTTAACTGGGAGTAATCATTTACCATGGAAATCAGTATTTTCTGAAAATTGTCTCAAAACTACAGAGCTGAATGCACAGGATAATAACACTGCTATTAATTATGATATGTTGTTTGGAGAGAGTCAATATGAGGATGTACAGCAAAAAATTCAGTATTATCCTGGAATCTATGCTCAAATTATTGCTGTCACAAAGAGAACTTGGGGAACAATTCCTATGAAAGGAGACTTAGATATGGAAATTTCAAAAATGAGACTGGGCCCTGATGAGCCTTTTCAGGATTTTGTTGACAGAGTAAAATGATCCTTTGGATGGTTCATGGAATGGACCCAACCCGGTGTTAATATGGGGATGAGGTCATGTTTGTGTTTTCTTGCAGGACCGAGATGCTGCTCAATGGCTGCCTGAACAGTTGGTGCGGCATGTGGCAGTTCCTTCTGAGACAGAGGATGTTTCTGACATGGGTCCTGGTGTTACTGCTCTCATTCCCTCTGGTGGCTGAAGTATATTAAGCTTATGTTCTGGATCCTCCCCTTCTTCACCCAACTTCATGGCACCATCTTGAAAGTGAGGACTTATGTAAATGATACTGATTTGTTGGGACTCCCTGGCATTGCAGAACCATTGATGGTTACCAAGTAGTTTAACTACATTAGGTCTGAATTTCCCTTTCCTATTTGTTTCTTTAAACATATTCAAAGCATTGATTCTCTGCTAATAAATGAATCCTTCATTATTGGACCTAACCTGTCAAAAATGTAATCTAATTAACTGTATTTCCTTTTTGCCTGATGGATATCAAGTATTAGTTGTTACAGACCTTCTTTTGTAACGTTGCCTGTTAATGTTACTGAACCTTGGTATAATAAAAAGGTTTGCAAGTGGTACAGAACATTCATACTGCATTACAGTGAATGAATGAAACAGGTATGGCTATGCTTGGCATCATTGATCTTATTAGTCTTATTGCTCCTTATGCCATTGCTGCTGTGGCCCTGTCACAGGAAGTACAAACAGCTAGTTATATGGACCAGTTAACAAAAAATGTTTCTTATGCCTTGGATGATCAACAGCACATTGATGTAAAAATGAAACAGTGGATTGATGCCTTACATGATATGGTATTATATTTAAGGAATGAAATTCAGAGTCTTAAGGTTAGAGTCAATTTGAAATGTCATGCTAATTATCAATGGATTTGAGTAACTCAAAAAGTACAACTCCAGTGATACTTCTTGTGCTCAAATTAAAGCTCATTTACATGAAATTTGGTTAAGTACTAATATGTCCTTAGATATTGGTAAACTTACCCAAGAGATAACAGCCTTAAAAGAGACAAAATTGGATTTTAATCCTGCTCAGGAAGCTAAGGCAATTCTTAAGCATTTTATTCAAATGTTTCCATCTTGGGCTGCCTTCACGTATGGTGTCTTGGGGTTATTTCTCCTGGCAGGCCTTGTGTTTCTGGAGTGTCTACTTTTTCCTTGTCTGACCAAGTGCTTTGCACAACAGATTTTTGATCTAGCTGCCAAGCTGCATCTCCTTAAATTACAAATTATTCCCTCCCCTGTGTAAGATGGCAGTCAGTGACGGGTAAGGGTGCATAGTTCCTGTACCAACCTAAGATAGAAGCTACATGCTAGGATATGTAGTATTCTATGATGGATAAGGAGAGTAATTGTATGTGCCAACCTAAGACAGACACATCTTTTATTTAAAGAAGGGGGACATGTGGGAAGGCATGAGCTGTGAGCTATGGAATAGCCATGTTTGACCATAGGATTCCCTTTTGTTCCTCTGTGAAAGGCCAGTATGTCTGAACTTTGCTTAAGGGAATGTTGACATGTCCTTGTGGTGCACGGTTGCTAGAGGAGATGCCTTGAGGTGCTGGATGAGAAGGTTGTTTCTTATTGAGGGTTCCTTGTTTTCATTTTTGAGCAACTGTATAATTATGGTCTGGCAAAATAAACAGTGCCTCAATCTTCTCTGAAGTCTCTATGCTTTGCATTAACTTTGTCTCTTTGTTAATCCCTACTCCCTCCCTCGAGCTTCTCAGGATGATGTCCAGTGGGCTTGGACACTTTCTTGTAAACCATTGTCTCTGATTGGTTAAATAAATGCTGAGGCCTGAGATTGGGCAAAGACAGGTAGGTTGGAATAAGGTGCTTGGATTTCTGAAGCAGAGAGGTTGCTGGGTAGAAGAAACCTCCAGAAGAAGGAGAAGAAGCCAAGAGCAGCAAGGAGGACACATGCCATGAGTTAGAGAAAATGAGTCATTCCATGTGGCCTGGAACACCATTAGCACACTGTGAGGAAGGGCAGCCCAGGGAATGTATGTATATTATATAGGGCTTTACTCAGGGATAGAATTATGAGCTAGTGTAGATGGGCTAAGATTGCTCAATTCAGGCCAAGGCTTGTTAAAGTCAATCAGGCGTCTGTTTGTGTTCCATTTATAATGGTAGGTTAAGGATTAACAACTGCCAAACAATTAAATATAACCTAAATAATTGGTGTTCTGTTCAGGAAGCTGTCACCTTTGCCAATGAGTTCGAGGCTTTCTCCCACTTTCTCTTCGATTAGTTTTAGTGTGTCTGACTTTATGTTAAGGTCTTTGATCCATTTGAATTTAAGTTTTGTGCAAGGTGATAAATATGGGTCTATTTGCATTCTTCTACATGTTGACATCCAGTTAGACCAGCACTATTTGTTGAAGATACCTTCCTTTTTCCATTATACAGTTTTGGCTTCTTTGTCAAAAATTAAGTGGCCGTAGATGTGTGGGTTTATTTCTGGGCCTTCAATTCCATCCTATTGAACAATTGGTCTGCTTCTATGTCAGTTCCATGCTGTGTTTATTATTATTGCTCTGTAGTACAGCTTGAAATCAGGGGTAGTGATACCTCCAGATATTCTTTTATTGTACAGGATTGAGTTAACTATTCTAGTTTTTTGTTTGTTTGTTTTTGCACATGATTTTGAGAACTGTTCTTTCAAACTCTGTAAAGAATTGTGTTGGTATTTTGATGGTAATTATATTGAATCTGTATATTGCTTTTGGTAGGATGGCCATTTTTATTATTTTGATCCTACCTATCCATGAGCATGGGAGATCTTTCCATCTTCTGATATCTTCTTTAATTTCTTTCTTCAAGGACTTGAAGTTCTTGTTGTACAGGTCTTTCACATGCTTGGTAAGAGTTAGTCTCAGGTATTTTATACTATTTGTGGGTCTTGTGAAGGATATTGTTTCTCTAATTTCTTTCTCAGTCCATTTATCTTTTGTGTAAAGAATGGCTACTGATTTTTTGAATTAATTTTATATCCAGTCACCTTGCTGAAACAGTTTATCAGTTGTAGGAGTTCTCTGGTGGAATTTTTGGGGCCAGTTATGTATACTATCATGTCTGAGAATAGGGGTACTTTGACTTCTTCCTTTCCAATTTGTATCCCCTTGATCTCCTTTAGTTATCTTATTGCTTTAGCAATAAGAACTTCAAGTACTATGTTGAAGAGATATAGGGAGAGTGGGCATCTATGCCTTGTCCCTGATTTTAGGGGAAATACTTTAAATTTTTTTCCATTTAATTTGATGTTGACCAGTGGCATGCTGTAAATTGCCTTTATTATGTCTAGGTATGTTCCTTGTATGCAAGCTGTCTCCAATACTTTTAGCATGAAAGGGTGTTGGATTTTGTCAAATGCTTTTTCAGCATCTCGTGAGATGATCATGTGGTTTTTTTCTTTCAGCTTGTTTATATGTGGATTACATTAATGGACTTTTTAAAATGCTGAACCACCCCTGCATTCCTGGGATGAAGCCTACTTGATCATGGTGTATGATACTTTTGATGTGTTCTTGGATTCTGTTTGAGAGTACTTTACTGAGTATTTTTGCATTTATGTTCATAAGGCAAATTTGTCTGAAATGTTCTTACCTTGTTGGACCTTTGTGTGATTTAGGGATCAGAGTAACTCTAGCCTCATAGAATGAGTTTGGCAGTGTCCCTTCTGTTTCTGTTTCTGTTTTGTGGAAGAGTTTGAGTAGTATTGGTATCAGCTCTTTTTTGAAGGTCTGATAGAATTCTGTGCTGAAATCCATTGGCCCTGGACTTTTTTTTTTTTTTTTTTTTTTTTTTTTTTTTTTTTTTTTTTTTTTTGGTTGGGAGACTTTTAGTGACTGTTTCTATTTCCTTAGGGGTTATAGGACTGTTTAATTTTTTTACTTGATCTTCATTTAGCTTTGGTATATGGAATCTATCAAGAAAATTGTCCATTTTGCTTAGGTTTACCAATTTTGTGGAGTACAGGTTTTTGAAGTAGGACCTAAAGATTCTTTGGATTTACTCAGTGTCTATTGTTATTTCCCCCTTTTCATTTCTGATTTTGTTGATTTGGATATTTTCCTTCTGCCTTTTAGTTAGTTTGGCTAAGGGATTGTCTACTTTGTTGATTTTATGAAAGAACCAATTCTTGGTTTCTTTGATTCTTTGTATTGTTCTTTTTGTTTCTAAGTTATTGATTTCATCCCTGAGTGCGGTATTTACCATCTGTTCCTCTTAGGAGTGTTGATTCTTTTTTTCTCTAGAGCTTTCAGTTATGATGTTAAGTTGCTAATATGAGCTTTCTCTACCTTCTTTTTGAAGGCACTTAGTTCTGCGAACTTTCCTCTTAGCACGCTTTCACTATATCCCATAGGGTTGGGTATGATGTGCCTTCATTTTCATTGAATTTTAGGAAGTCTGATTTATTTTTTTAATTTGTACCCTGACCAAGGTCTCTGGGAGTGCCTGCAGGCCTGAGACCAGAAAGTACCCCTGTGGCTGATAGTGGTCTCTACACAAGGCTCTTCAAGATGCAGAGGGGAAGTGCAGATGTGCCTGGTGGTCAGTAGCCTGACTGAATTACTCTGGCACTATGCAGAATTTGACTGAAGTCACTGGAAGCGCCTGGAGACCAAGGTCTAAGGAAGGGCCCCTGTGCATCTTAATGAGACCTCTCTGAGGAGTTCTTGCATAGGCAGTGCGACAAAGCAGAGGTGCCTGGAGGTCAGGAGCCTGACTGAATGTCTTTGTCTCTATGGTGATATTGACCTGGGTCTATGAGAGCACCTGGAGACCAGAGGCCAAGGAAGTGTCCCTGTGGCTGCTGGTGAGATCTCTCCAAGTAACTCTCCCAGAGACTGCAGGGCAGCTTAGTGGCTCCTGGAAGCCAGAAGCCTGACTAAGTGTCTCTGGCCAGAAGGAATATGTTCTAGGGCAGCTTGTCTGAGCCAGTAGAGGTCTATTAGTTCCTCAGCAGCACATGTATTGAGTCTGAGGTCATGGTCTTCCCCCGATGTTCCTAGGGGATCCCCAGAGCAGTTTGTACCTCTAGGCCAAAAGCACTGTGATTCACTGCAATCTGTTTCTCTCAGGCAGCCATGCAATAGCCCAGAAGTGTTTCACAGTTACAGGTCTGGAATTCTCGATGCTGCAGACTGGGTGTCCAGCTGAGGTGCATGGCGCACTAGCATGGTGTTCCAAAATAGAGTCTGTGACCAGTCACAGCGCTGCCACTAAGAATAGCTATGGCATCTCCTAGCTCAACTATCCGCCTGTCATCCAGATGCTGCCATGTTGTAAATTCCAAGGAGAATTACCTGATATTATTGTTCCCATGGCACTGCTGGTTCTCTTTTGGGTGCTGGCACTACTGCATGGAAGCTGTGGGCTCAGAAAGCTGTTGAGGACATCTGTCTGGAGATCAGAACTTCCATCTAGGGTCCCACATGGCTCAGAACCATGGACTCTTCTCTGTATGAAGTGCTCCTGCTCCCAACTCTGGCTGTTCTGTTTTCCTGAGTGTCTAGAAGTCTAGCATAGGGACTTTTATTGTCCCCAGGTTTTCCAGGTGAGCCCACTCAGGTTCATACCTCTCAGATTGTTCTCAGCTCAAGTATGTCTCTAGTCAGTTTCCCCATGCTCAGAATGTATCTGTTCAAGTCATTGCCATCTTGGTATGTGTCCTGAGCAATATTTTCAACCCTGTTTCAATTTCTTGACACAACCTTTAGAACAATGGTTTTTTTTGGGGGGGGGAGCAAATAAATACATTCCCATTTAATTTTATGTGCCCCTGCAACAGTTAAATGAGTACACTAAAGAGCAATAAATAACCCACAGAGCCCATAGAAATGAAGTAAAACAGATACTTTAAGAACAAGAATGCTATTTTAGTGTGATGCCACATGTCTTTAATCTTAGACACAGTCTTTTAATAAAAGACAGTTTGGAGGATGAGATGTTTGAAACAAGTTGAATTACACATCAAGATCTAGATCCCAAACAGGAACATAGTGATAATGCTCTCCCCAAATAAAATCAGTAAGTTACTTTTCAAAACACATAGACGTAATGTCAGCAGCACAATGTCAAATATATATATATGTTTATACAACATATAAAATATATGCCTATATTTTTATCAAGATTAGAAAGTAAAAGTATGCACCCACTTTCTCATGATTTAAAGTATATATTGAGCACTTATTATGGATAAGGCATGAGACAAAGTCAGGTTTGAATATTCTTTAACTGAATAAAAATTTCTGTGAAATAAAGTGAGACTTAATTTGGCCCATAATTCTGAAAGATGGAGTGAAAGATTGGACAGCTCTTCTGGTTTGAGTCTCTGAAGGGTCAATATTGTGGAAGGAATGCACAGCAGAGTGAATGGACACATCTCTCTCTCACCAGGAGGCAGAGAGACCAAAGCAGGTAAACCATCTTACAGTCCCCCTTGGGATACACTTCAAGTGACCTGAGAGCTCTCATAATCTATATCCCAATCCAACTAAACCATTTCAGGAGCCATGTCTTACACATGGGCCCTTTGAGGGCATTCATCCAGCTATAACAAGAAAGGTTATGACTTCCACTTAGTATGTTTAAATATACCATTCCAAGTACTACTGGTTTTAAGACTACATTTAAAAAATCAAAAAATTCAAAGAATATATCATACAGAAATATACTGCTTCAGATTCAACTTTGCAAAGAATGATACACACAAGTATGTCATAAATTAATGATAAAATGTTTTGAAATTAGCCATTTTTATATTTACATTTAATCACATTCATCTGACACGCCTGCACTGAACACCTGAAAGATTCACCCCCAAGTTCCTACACACACCAAGTTTAGTGTCCTCTCTTTTAAAGAATCTATTGAGCTCAATTTGTCCTGCCCATATATTTCCAATTGTGGAGCGACCCACTGGAATATAGTTTACCATCCAGGGTCACCCTTAAAGATGATTCTTGCTTCCAAACAAGCTGTTAACTGTCCATAACTCTATTAAGGGAAGTTGTTATGAATCTCTTTATCTTCTATGCTAGAAAGTTTAGTGGCTTGAACTTTTTTAGGTCTTATGCAGGCAATCTGTTGTAGGATATTTGATCACACTGTGAACCATGAGGTTCTGTACTGAAAAAAAAAAAGCTGTTTCCAGTTGTGGCATGGCTCAGCCTTTAATTCAAGAGCTTTCTGTTTATTGTAAACAGGTTATTGTGGTGTGGCTTAGTTCTAGCACACACATTTAATCCAAGAACTTTCTATAAATAGGATTAAATAAAGTCAAGTGTAGGTCAAGAGGCAGAACAAGCAGCCAGTTGAAAAGATGTGAACATAAGAAGAAAAACATAGAGAGTGAGACAAAGTCCAGAGGACAGGTAGAGAGAGACACATAGGAGGTAGAAAGGAGTGACATTGAAGTTTGAAGAATATTTAAGACAGCATGGAGAAGAAGTGGCTTTTTCCTTCTTGGACATCAGCTAAGTAGGAAGGTCATCTGGATGCTTTCTCTGCCTCTTTGTACTAGCAGGCTTCTACCCCAGCATCTGGCTCCTTAGTCTTTATTGGTAAAATTGAATTCTTGGGATTTTTTTAAACAACATTTTGGTACTCCAATGTGTAGCATGACCACATGGACAGAGAAATCATACCAGCTGTGGACAAACTAAGAAGCCATCAATTTGGCAAGTCACCTGGGAAGTCAAAGAGAGAGTTAAGGATGAGAAATACCATAATAGAAGGATTTAGGACTCTACATTAGATGACTTGAAAATAGAGTAACTTAAAACAATACAGAACATTGGGATTGCTCTTGGTTGCTCATCAGAGCATGAGGGTATGATTCTATTGCTAAAGACATGAAATGTATTGGTCACAGGACATGTCAACATGGTACTGACCAGAAAACTTCCTCATTGTTGTCAAGATTTTATAGTGGAAGGTGCTAAATAGGAAACTCTTGTGGGAAAGTCATCAACAATCTTGCCCAGCTGTGAACCCTGTGAATTCCTATAATGACCAAAATGGCAATATATGAGTGCATGTGCAACAGTTTCATGATTATATGGGTACCCTAACACTTTGTACTTGGATTTAAGTCTTCTCCATGTGATGAAACACAAGGGTGGCACTATATCTCTAGAAAGAACCCATGGTTAGAGAGCAGACAAGCCCAGGAACTGAACTATTACTAGTACTTTGATAAATAGTCTCATTATCAAACTACCTTCTAAGTTTAAATCTTTTGCCTATAGGTTAATTCAGTTCCCTGATCTCATTGAATAACTTTCTTTGTGATGTGGATAGTGATTAACACAGAAACTCACAAGTGGTAAAACTTCAAAGAATAAGTGTCAGTAGAATTCTCAGTCATTAATAAAAATTAAAGATCTTTATAGTGGAAACAATATTGACATTAATGAGAAAAAAAATTATCACCGTTGAAATAAAACTTATTGCACATAATTTGATATGAAAGAAGGTATTACTTTCCTTTCACACATAATAATTGCTTTATCAGGACAATAAAAGGTAACTGAAGATTCAGAATTTTCAAATCATGAAATACCAAACATTAAATTCATATTCATCCAGGTTTTATTCAGAAGTAAGTTAAAATCTCAGGTGTTTAGAATGCAATCTTGGAAGAACATATCAGAACTTTAGATAAAATCAACCTTCATTTATGGCTCCATCTTTTGATACAACCTTCAGGACAATAGGTTTTTCTGGAGAAAGAAGTAATTTTGTACTTAATTTCAAGGGAACCTGCAACAGTTGAATAAACACCTTGGTAAGTAAAATGAATCATCAACTTTCACGGAATGCTGGCAAAGAAATATATCAAGAATAATGTTTTCTTTTTGTATTGTCTCATGGTTATGACCTTAACACTCAGAAGTAAGATGGGGGAGGAATATAAGTTTAAACTTTTTAATACCAAACATCTGGGATCGCTCATATATAATATGAAAAAAAATGATTCAGCATACTCATACTTCAACATATATATTGAGCACCTATTCTGTAAAAGCCTGAGACAAGATTCTGGTGGCATGTCTTCATTATTGTTCTAATTTTAAATGAAAATTCAAGTTTAAGCCTTGCAAAGCACATCTGTGGTCACACAGCAAACATATTTTAAAAGATAATATAAAGTTAATTTCTCATTTAGAAAAACTAGAAAGATAGCAATGAGTAGGTTTTGTACATAGTAAACCATTTTATTCTTTGACTCTGACTTCTAAATAATATATTTATATCTCAATGTGAGATACAGTGGTTCATGATGGAGAAAAGACTTTTGGAACTATTATGGTATTAATCTCCTGTATGTTGTCTGAACTTCCAAGATGGTGCCAATAACTAAACTTTCAGTCATTCTGACAAATTTTCCTACCATAATCTTGTAAATTTGGGGGAATGAAGGCCTTTCAACAAAGTAATTCTCCTCTATCAGCAGAATGTGCAAACAGATTGTCACATAGTTTGAGAAAGTTCATTTTGTAGGTAGTAGAGCTTGTCAGAGATTACCAACCCCTTACTACACATGCCTGAAGTTTGTTTATTGTCAAAACAAAGTCCCTCATTAAATTTGTATACAGAGCAGCAAGACAGCTGCCCTAACGTCTCAAAAGGAAAGACTTTCTTTCCTTTTCAATGAAGAAAACCAGCAATGTTTGAAGCATATTAAATACAAAAGTCACGAAATTAAACATGCTCGATATTGTTTCACTTAAATTAATGACAATATGTTCTGTAAGTGTTTCAGAGTAAACATTTCAAACATGTTTCTAAATGTGCTACCTTACAAAAAGAAGTATACACAGAAGAGGGCAGAAGAATTTGTAAGATTAAAGACTCTGACTTCAAGGAAACAGTGTTCTCCAGACACAACGGAGCAGATGCACATAGACATGTGCAAACTCAAGCCAGAATAGTGTGTGTGTGTGGATAGAAACCTTGTCTCTACCATTTGCTGAGTAGTTTTGGTATGTGATAGCTCCTGGAAAGACAGCCAGTTTTCTTTAATGATGTGATCTTTCTTATGTAAACCAGATTTCAGGTAAAGCTTCACACCCAAGAACACTCAGATAACATAAATGGAATTTTATTTATTTAAAAATGAGAGAAACAGAAAGAATACAAAATTGAGTAGATAGGGAGAGGTGGGTAGTGAGGGGTGAATATGATCAAAATGCATCACATGAATTCTCAAAGAGTTAATAAAATATTTAAAAGTACACACAGAGACAAGCACCTATTAAAATAATTTTGTTAAGTTTTAATATTTAAAATAGTTTAGGATATAATCCCAAGATCTACAAAACAGCTACAGATCACTGTATATTTACTGTAGGTTTCAATATACAGAGATCTTTTGAGGCACCATTTTAGTTATTGGAAAGAATAAAACTAGGTGATTTAGGAAGTAGGGGATGCTTTAATGAATACAGAGGAAAAAACAGCAAGAAGTATGTGTGGTAGTTAATGGGTTACCATTGGGGGATGGCAGCCTGATGATACCATCACTAGAAGACAGGAGTAACTGGCACAGAGAAAAGTTAGGAATGGTTCTTGACTTGGAAGGGACTTGATTGATTTGAACTTGTAGGATGAGAAATAGTGATGAATGATGAAGGGAAGAAACCACATGGTCTTATTATAAGAATGGAGGCCTGACAGTCTAAATTTGATGACAAATGGGTAAAATGTCCAAACAAAGGAGTCTTTCATAGCCATGAGTAATGGTTTAAGCCAATGATTTTAGGCTATGGCTATAATTGAAAACTACTGTGGAGCTTTTAAAGTCACTCAATGGGTGAAGGATTTTGCAATATCTGAGATGACACGGGCATCATAAGGTGATCATTACACCCCTGGAGACAAGAAATGCCCACATACATAGCTAATATGAAACATTAAAATATGTCCTGTGTATAGTATATACATACATGAATATGCTACAAACTTTGCTCAGCTGCCAGGATAGCATACATAATCACATAAGGCAGTCTACACTGAGTATACATGACCATAGCATATATTTTTGTACATATACTAGCTGTTCCATAACTGAATGGCACTAGAGCTCATACATTTATATATTAAGCTTTCAATTTATGAAAATGCTGCTTAATACTTTAAAAATACACACCAAAAGAGAATATTTTTCTGCCTCACCTCTGTTTCTTCACACAGTTGCAGGGAGAAGTTCTGCAGGATTTTGACAACAGCAAGCTTCATATTCATCAAAGCAAACCTCATGCCAATGCAGCTTCTAGGACCATTTCCAAAAGGCAGAAATACATAGGGATTGATTCTATCTTTATTCTCCTTGCTGAACCTAGTGTCAAATTGAGCAGGAACACAAATAATAAAACATAAAGTGCACGAGATTGAAATATTTGCAATTTTCACTTAAATCCCCTGCCAAAATCATATAGGAAACCTCAGTGTATTGGCCTTTCAAACTGTGTTGTAGTTAATTCACTATGAGATTTAGAAGTTAAAATTCTTCCTACACCTTTACATTAAAGGAGTTGTTAATAAGATGATCATGTAGCCCAGGCTGGCCTCAAAATTGTGATCCTCCTGCCTCTGTCTCCTTCAGCAAACCCTAACTTCAATAAAACCAATGCACCAAAGGGAACATGAACATAGACTTTTTTCCAGTCAATGAGACACTTTGTCCTAGTGGTGCTGCCTTGTAGGCCCCCAGTATATGAGGAGGCTCTTGGCCCTCATATGACTGCTGAACTGGGGCGGGGGGCTGTTATGTAGGGACACTCCACTCCAGAGGGTAGAGGGTGGGAGGTCAGGACTGGGAGGGGTGGAAGGAAACTGTGATGGAGATGTAACCTGAAGTAATAAATAAATATTTAAAAAATAAGATGATTGTGATGAATGCTCATTGAAAGAAAATGTATCTTTAAACTTTAAAATATTAAAGATGCTATGAGTTCTCAATGTATAAACATCACAAAAATTAGCATGAAGGATGAAGAGGGAATTGGTCTTGACATTTAAATTGAGTGTTTTGGGATGGAGGAGGGGTATGTGTGTGTGTATGTGTATGTGTGTTTGCTACTAATGAAAGTTTATCGTCCATAACAATCTCTCCTCTTCTTCCTCTCTATTCTTCTCCTTCTTGTTTCATACTGGACCTCTTCATCTTTCTCTTCTTTATAATCTTCTTCCTCTCCAACATCCTTTTTGTCCCTATTAGCTCCTTTCACAAAATCTTTTACTTTCTATATCTCTTCCAAAGTGTAATCAAATGAAATTGCTTCTTTACTGTGTTGTCACTGACTTTCTTCTCAATCTTCCCCATTAGTGAAAAACATAGTAAAAGTGTAGAACAATGCCTAATTAAAATTTCATTTCTCGCCGGGCAGTGGTGGCGCACGCCTTTAATCCCAGCACTTGGGAGGCAGAGGCAGGCGGATCTTTGCGAGTTCGAGGCCAGCCTGGTCTACAAAGTGAGTCCAGGACAGCCAGGGCTACACAGAGAAACCCTGTCTTGAAAAACCAAAAAAAAAATTCATTTCTCATTATGTGATTGTATAAAAATGCTATACATTTCTATAGTATGGAGATTATATAGATAAATCATAACAATCTGTTCTGTGAGAGTTATTATGGACCAGAAAATATTCTGAAATATTTATTCAGTGATACTCTGTAGAACATATTTGGACTCCAGGGAAGGTTGTGGTAGTATATGTGTTCAAAGTTTTATGTGGTGGTATCCTATTTGTGGAGATAAGACAGAAGAGAAACATTATAATTATCCTGTAGAATTTAAATATAGATTGTGTTTTATTATATTCTTAATATTTTTTAACTTTTGTATTTCTTGCTTCCTGTTCTTGTGACTGATGCCCACTGACCCCACTCTGTCTGAGAAAAATAAGTGTTGCCAGAGTTTGTAGTCACTAAGCTACAGGAGGTAGAAGAGGTGAGTGAAGAGGAGACATAAACATCACCTAGCTGGAAATTAGGAATTCACTGATTAAATTCAACTCCTCTAATAAGCACTGCATGTAGATTCTTTGCTAACACCAGAGACACAGAGACACCTGGCTAAGAATACAAGGCTTCTGGTATCAAGAACCTCATCAAAAGAAGTGACTGGATGTCTAAATTCTTGCCCTCCTAATTCAACTCCCTTTATCTTAAAAAATATCATTTTCATATAAGCAGCATTATATATATGGACTGAACAAGTTATATTTAGGAGTAATAGTGTGTATACATATATGCAAGCAATAACAATTGGTAGAAAGAGAGGCCATGAATATGAAGAATAATGGGGAGAGGTAATTGGATAACTTGGAAGGAAGAAAGGGAAGAAAGAAATATAATTAAATTATAATTTCAAAAATATAAAAATAAATAAAAATGTCATGCTGCATTTAATTATTATTAGCAGTACAAAAATGGCAAACTATGAACTATTCCCATCCTGCATACAGTGTTATGTCTCTTCATTCACATAAGACCTTGCTCCAGATTCAGGAAAGATGAAAACCTCAACTTTCTACAGAGTAGATGACCTAGCTTTGGCAGAGTCACCCACTGGATGAGTGTGAGGGTGTTGGCCTCATGAAGTAGACAGAACTAGGAGGACTTGAATACATTCTCAGTGAGACTGCTTGAACCACCAAAGAGGAGGCCTTCTATACCTTCTATGTGTACCAATGTCAATCAAATCGAGTATGAAAATGATTCCTAAATTTGATGATGTGTTCAGAGAGTTCTTGTGGCAATATGGATAAACTCAAAGGAATATAAACCTAACAATTTAAATAAGATAGTAACTGCTTAATCAGAGTTACTGTGCTCTCCCCCTCATCACACACACACACACACACACACACACACACACAAGCTTGTGTCATAAAATAGTGTTTATATATTCTTGAATGTAATCAGAATTTCTAAAATCAGGAGAATCCTGACTTAAAGTTAAATACCTATACACACATAGAAATATGCCCAATGATATCACCACATTAATCGAGTTTGTGTTAAAGTTTTAAGACTTTAAAATAAATTTTAAATTTGTAATAATGTCATATTTTTATAGATTAAAACACCTGTAGTTTATACAACAATTATCGCTTTGTAATACAAATTTTCTAGTCAAACATACATGGAAGATAATATGAATTTATACCTAAGTGATTTCCAGTAAGATACATCTCACCATATTTAGAGAAGCCTGTTTCTGAGTAGCTTCCCCTTTTTAGGGTCATTGTACCTTTCAGGGTGAAATGCCTCAGGCTCTGTCCAGAATTTTGGATCTCGGTGAAGAGCAAAGACAGGTACAACCACCATTGTCCCTTTGGGGATGAACACACCATTGATTTCAGCATCTTTTTTACTGAGTCTTTGAATCCTGTTAGCAACTGGGTATAATCTCAGAGTTTCATTCACCACCATGTCCAGATATTCCATCTCCATCAGGACTTCGTAAGTGACAGGTGCCTGAGAAGATATAAATAGATTTTGGTGAGTTTTAGGTCAAGATATACAGCACTATTAAGTTTTTAGCAACTCCACATTCAATTCAAATTAAAGAGTAGATTTATCAGTATAAGTCATGTTCACAGCAGTCATGTGTTTCGACCCACTAAATGTCACTGAAATACACTGTGAAGTGAATATAGGAAATTATTCAGACAAGCCTACCTATCCTTAGAACCCAAATATTCAGTTTTCCTTTGTACTCTTTCCTTTTAAAATAATAAAATGGCATATTATGACAGTCACACTCAAGATAAATCAATTATTAAGAAAATCATAACTTAATAGAGATGACAACTTAAGAGAAAAAAATGTAATATAGAATATTGCAGCCTACCTATTTTTAATCCCTTTCAATTGACAATTCATGTTAGGTAAGTTTTTACTAAATTATATTATATTACTATAGACACACAATCTGAAAGTTGATGGAATATTAAACACAAACAGTATATGAAATTGACAGTGAACAACAAGTATGAACTATTCCTTTTAAAACTCATGATGAAAAAAATAAGGTAGTAATGGGTACTATTTGAGCAAAAATTTCACTTCTAGTGAGAGTTCCACTCCGGTCCATCCTTGGTTGTGGAAAAAGTCCTACTGCTGTTGCTTTAGATCCTGTCATACATAGCTGTATATATTTCATACAGCCTAGGATAACCTGAGAAGGAAACCCCAACTGAGAGATTATGGATTATTAGATCAGATTGGTTTGTGAACATTTAGGGGTGGATCATCCAGATTGTTATTTTATTAGCAGGGTCCACCCCACAGCAGGTAGATCTGGTTCCTGGGCACGTTATCCTAGGCTCAACGAAAACAGCTTGATAAGCATGGGCCAGTGAATGAGCTAAGTAATTAGCACCCAGCTTCCTCAATAGTCCCGGCTTTGAATATGAGTGAGTACGTTGGTCAGAAGCCATACTGCAAGGACACTTGCTCATCTATGTTCACAGCAGCTTTATTCTTTTTTTTTTTTGTTGTTGTTGTTTTTCTTTTTTGTAAAGAACAATCTTATTACTAGGAAAGATTTGTATTGACTACTCCAAATAATCAAAATTGTGGAAGGGTCAGAGATCTTTGATGTTTGTTCCATTCATTTGCACCTCATTTTTTCCCCTCAGACCTGGAAGAGATAAACCACCTTAAGTTTCTTTTATCAAGTGACAGTTCTTCCCTTCCTGTGTACAAAAACTCAGTCCTTCAGATATTTACTTTTTGGAACAAATTTCCCTCTTTTCCCCCAGCCAGCCCCAGTGGGTTCACCTTTTCACCCTCTGGAGCTAAGACAGGAAGCAAGAAGTGTGAATGTTTCTTCATGGGGAATTTTTTTTTTTTTTGGTTTTTCAATACAGGGTTTCTCTGTGTATCCTTGGCTGTCCTAGACTCACTTTGTAGACCAGGCTAGTCTTGAACTCACAGAGATCTGCCTTCCTGTGCCTCCAGAGTACTGGGATTAAAGGCATGAGCCACCCCGCCTGGCAATTACAGACAGTTGTGAACTGCCATGTAGTGGCTAGGATTTGAACCTGGGTCCTTTGGAAGAGCAGTCAGTACTCCTAACCACTGAGCCACCTCTACAGTCCCAAGAATTTTATTCAAAATAGCCAGAAACTGGAAACAACCTAGACCTACCTCAACTGAAGAATGAATAAAGAAAATGTGGACTACTAATATAGTCCATTAACACAATGGAGTACTACTCAGCAATTAAAAACAAGGAAATCATACAATTTTCAGGAAAACTGATGGAACTAAAAAAGATCATCCTAGTGAGGTAACCCAGACATATAAATAAACACATGGTATGTACTCACTTATAAGCAGATATTAGCCATATAGTACAGGATAGCCATAATACAATCTGCAGACCCAAAGAAGCTAAGTAACTAGGAGGCCCCCAGGGAGGTTGCTTGAATTTCATTCAGAAAGGGAAATAGAGTAGACAGCAGAAGTGGAGGAAGAGAGAAAATTGGATAGTAGAGGAGGGAAAGGAGAGTAGGGATCTAATGTGGGGAGAGCAGGAGAGGTAGGAGAGAGGGCTGAGAGAGAGATAGGAAACTGAGCTAGGTGTCTCTGAGATAAGCTGGAGACCAGTGACAGGATAAGTCCCTAGGAGGATATGGAGGTGACTTTAGCTGAGACTCCTAGCAGCAGGGGACATAGAAACAGAAGAGGCCTCTTTCTAGCCAGGGAGACCCTCTACTGGAGGGAGGGGATCACCGACCCACCCACAAAATCTTCAACCCAAAATTTACCCTGAATAGAAGATATGCAGGGATAAAGATATAGCAGAGTTTGAGGGAATGTCCAACAGTGACTGGCTTAATCTGAGACCTACCCCATGGGACAGAGCCAAAACCTGTCCTTATTAATGATACTCTGCTGTGCTTACAGACAGGAGTGTAACATAACTTTCCTCAGAGAATCTCCATTCAGCAGAAGATTGAAACAGATGCTGAGACTCACTGTCAAACATTATGTGGAGTGAAGATGTCTAAGAAGGACCATGAAGGGGCAAGAATTCCATAAGAAGACCAATAGAGTCAACTAACCTAGGCCCATGGGGCCTAACAGAGACTGAAGCACCAACCAAAGAGCATGAATGAACTGGACCTAGGCCCACTACGCATATATAACTGATGTGTAGTTTGGCCATCATGTGGGTCCCCTGGCAAGTGAAGCAGGGGCCGTCTCTGACATGGACTCTGATGCCTTCTTGTTGATCACTTCCCCCTAGTGGGGCTGCCATGTCTGGCCTCAATGGAGGAGGATGCACTCAGTCCTGATGTGACCGATGTGCTGGGGTGGGATAGTATGGTGGGGGACTCCCCTTTTCTGAGAGGAAGGGCAGGGGGGAATAGAGGGAAGATGGTGCAAAGTTGAAACCTAGAGGAGGGTAGGGAGAGGGCCATGATCAGGATGTAAAGTGAATAGATAAATAAACTTATGTAATAAAAAATCAAAACAAAAAACAAGCAGTTCTGTCTGGAGCGGAAAACAGCCCTTCCTCCAAGTTTCTGTCTTGAGTTCTAGTTTTGACTTTTGTCAATGATAGACTGCCATCAGAAAATGTAAGCTGAAATAAATCCTTTCCTTCCCATAGTAGTTTTTAGTCATGGTATTTGTCATAGTAACAGAACGAAATAACAACAGGGGGTGAATACAAGGTCTAAAGATGCTTTGTGTACACCTTACTAACAATTCAAATATTCCAGACACATAGTTCTGGTACCACACCCCAGAGAACAAAGTATTAGACATGGTTGTGAGGAGAGATTATGTAATATATGGGTGTGAGTTCATGGAAACCAAATAGTCCACAACACAGATGTGAACAGTTTAAGTTGGAGGCTGCAATGATTTGTCTTGTTGGGGCTAGGAGTTGTGGGAAGAATAGTTGAGTCAGCTTGTCCAGGCAAGACAAGGGGAAGCCCTATCAGTGGACAGTCATGCCAAAGCATTTCCTGTATTAATATAATAATACAACTATTGAATCACTTGTTTGAGGGTCTAGAGGAATACCTCAGCGGTTAAGAGCACTGCTCTTGTAGAGGACACAGGGTCACTTCCCAGTACCCACAAGATGGAGCACATTTCCTGGAATTCTATCTCCAGGGGGTCTGATGCCCTCTTCTGGCCTCATCACATTTCAGGTATGCACATCATACACAAATATACTCGCAAGCAAAATATCCATTTAAACTAGAAGAAGACACTTGTCTGATACTTGTTTATGATTAAAAATCTAAAGAGTTTTATGACTGTCTTTGGACTGTGTCATTGTGATTAGAGATAGTGGATATTACAGGATCAGTACAGAATTACAAAGCTACTTTTTCTCTATACACAATTTTTCCTCTGTCATATATTTTTGGTGACTACTGCTGAAAGAATCAGTTCTTACCGTGTTTACTATAATTCTAAATGTAAGTTTGGAGTAAGTGTTTCTTGTTGAGGTTTGACCTTTTTTCCCTGTGTCTTGAGGCACCATCTGCTTACCTTATTGGGGAAGGCTGCATCGATCTCATGCTGGAGTTTCTTCTGGACATCAGGATGAGTGGTCAGTGTGTACATAATAAATGAAAGAACAGTACTTGTTGTCTCATAGCCAGCAAAAATAAATGAGATTGATTGGGCCACAATTTCCAGATCAGAGAGTGCTAAAATGAAATTAGACATTTTCTGTCAATGATCAAGACTAATGCCTATATAGAGCCTTCAGACACTGTGTTCTTGCATGTTTGGTACAGGATGATACTCTACATTTTATCTACAATAGTGTATTGCCTGAAGGATACGCTAGGATAATGATGGCGCAATGCCTGTGGGAGTAACCAACCAATAATTGATTTGATTTAAGACCCAGTCATGAGATGGAACCAAAACCTGGCACTGCTTGGGTGACCAAGAACCTGTGACTAGATATCCCAGGGACCAATGGTAAAACCAAATAATACAGGTATTAAAAAAGGCAAAAGAAATGTAGTCATAATATGACTTCTAATGATATTCTTCTATACTTGTAGTTCAATGCCTTTCTCAGCCATCATCAGAGAAACTTCCTTCTGCAGCAGATGGAAACAAATACAGAGAACCACAGCCAGATATTAGGCCCAGAGTGAGAGACTTTGAAACACTTGGCCCTAAATGGGATGGCTACATCAAATCTCTCTCATCAGAGCTCAGGGAACCAATGGAAGAAAAGGAAGGAAGAGTGTAAGAGCCAGAGGAGATGGAGAACACCAAGAATACAAGGCCCTTTCAACCAACATGAACAAAGCTCATATGAACTTACAGAGACTGAAACAAGGCTTCAGGGGCCTGCACTGGTCTCCACCAGGTCTTCTGTGTATATATTATGGTTCTCAGTTTAGTTCTTTTATGCTATTCCAGAGTGTGCAAACAAGTGAATGTCTGATTCCTATGTCTTTCCTTGAACTCTTTTCCTTCTGTTGGTTTGTCTTCCCCAGCTTTGATATGTTAGGTATGTTTTATCTTATTGTATCTTATTTTGTTATATACTTTTAAATATATATAAATAAATGAATGAATGAGAACCTAGCCACTGGGGAAAAGGTTATCAACTGAATTGTTCTTTATACCTACTGGGAAAGAGAAAATCAGTTTACTTCAATGGAGTGACAGTGGGTGTGTCAACCACTCCAGGGCTGGCCTCATGCTCAGGAGTCATTAGACAGCATATAATGGACTCTACAGTGTGTGTGTGTGTGTGTGTGTGTGTGTGTGTGTGTGTGTGTGTATTTTCTTATAGTTTGGCAGGGATTTTTTCTTTGTTTTTAATTTTGTTTCCTTTTGGGGGGATTTTCTTTTTTTATTTGGTTTTAGTTTGCTTTTGAGAAAGAACATAAAGTAGGGTGGGGGATATAGAAAGCCTTGGAGGAGGGAAAGAAGATGATCAAAATATACTTGGCTCAAAAATTGTTTCAAATAACAAAAATTGGGTACTGACTTCAAATGTGGGATAAATAATGAAATTAAATGATTACAGTTTCTGAAACATACATTGTGGTACTAATGTATGGGGGAAAGCATTACTCTGAAATATTACATCCATTCACAATGAGTAAAAGAATGAATAGGAAATTTATTATGCGCACAGTGTTTCTTTTTCTTTAATGCACTATGTTATTGTGAAAGGAAACATAAATTTGTCTAGTCCCTTAAGCTAGTGAACACACTTCCAATGCATTAACCACAGTGAAAATTATATTTGGACACTCTACTTCCTTATTGGATGCTATGGAAGCAGATTTTCAGGTAGTAGTTCTGATTCTGTGCCTCTACATGAAGCCAATAATCAGCATTTGACTGATGTAGGCAACCCACACATCAATGAAGGTGTTGGAAGTGAGAAAGTCATGCTCATAATGGACCTTCAGATTTTTTAAACTTCAATTAAAAGTTTTAAAATCCCTTCTACCCCTCCCATGCCACACATCCACTCACTCTCAAATTTATGACCACTTCTTCTTTAATCATTTTTATTACATATACAAACAAACAAATAATCACATAAATTTAACATTCTGAGTCTTCTCAGTTTTTCCTACATGTATTTGTTTCTAGGGATGACCATTTTATATCAGACAAACAACCAGGGATTGGCCCTTGGTAAAGACAAATTCTCTCTCTCTCTCTCTCTCTCTCTTTCTCTCTCTCTCTCTCTCTCTCGGCAGTTGTTAACTACCTGTAGCTCTTCATCTAGGGATGGGTTCTCATGAGTGTTTTTTTTTTAATCATCTATGTTGGAATATCAGCAGTTCTTGGGACAATTCATGTCTTGCCTAGGCAGCCATATTGTTGAGATTTTATGATTGTAGCATCCCTGTCATAGATGGAAGATACAATAACCTTCATATTTTCTGTAAGCATATGTTATATGATTTCGCACGGTCCTCAGAGTACTGCATATAACACCATATGTTTGTACATTTCTACAATTTAAAAGGAAGCATTCTCTGTTTGAATGACCCCTTTACATTTCAAGAACAAGTCCCTTCCTTTGTATGTATCTTTTAGACCCTAAAGTATCCTTTGTTACCTTTATGGGACTCCACATCTTTGGAATTCTGGGTGTTTATCATCAACTGAAGAAAATCCACTCGGTGCTGAAAGCAGACAGAAATGTCAAAGACAAAAGTGTGGTGTGAGGTTAAAAATGGAAATTGAGTGAAGAATTTAAACTCTCTTATGAAGATATGACTTATTTAAGGCTGGAATATAGCTACTGTTGCCTGAATCACTAGTAACACAAAACACTCATCATTAGATTTTGGAGAACAAGAAGTCTATCATGATCTAGTATCATGCTGACATGCCAAACACCTTTTTCTCCATGGTTTTCCCTCATTCTGAGCATTGGATGACAGACACTTGGCTGAATGGTTTTAGTTCCTTTTCTTGTCATAGGCACTCATTTAGAAAGAAGTCTTGAACATCATCAATCTGTCAGTTCCTTGTCATATTCTTAACTAACATCCCATGCTGTCTCTGGCACTCATTGCTGGGTTTTATGTGATTACAAACAAATACTCCAAAAAACCTAGAATAATAACAAATAACAAATGATATTTCAGCTTAGATACTGACTCCCTGACATCTTTCTGACAGTGTCTTTCTGCCATCTCCTGGTCACATTAGGCAAAACTGTGTTATTCAAGTGAAAATGTCAGTGTTCAAAGAAATTGTCCAAGTTGAAGGCAAGCCACAACTCAAATGAACAGACCAAACTTATCACATATAGGGGGTTCTGTGGGGGGTTCAAATTAATTTTTATTGTATTTTACCTCCTGATTATCTTCAAGCCGATCCTTTTTTGTTTTACTTACAAAATTTTGTAAAAATGTTACAGCATCACTTGGAAACATGGATATATTCAGTTTTTCATATATTTTGCGAAGGAATGGAAAGAGTGCTATAGTGAAAAAAACACAATGAAAATGCAAGCTTTACCTATTGATAGTTATTTTATTCATCAGTGCTAAAAACTGTATAACAACAACAAAAAAATGACAGAAATAAAACTGGCAGAAATGGGTTCAAAAGGAATTATGAAATATAGAAAGCTGATCACATCTAAAGACATTGCATTTTTAATAAAAAAAACACCCACAACGAATAAATCTTCTTCAGAGGAATTCAGTGTGGAATTCTATCAAATATTTGATAGACAACCCAAACCAATTCTTCACAGGCATGACCAAAACTTACAAAATTAAGGGAAATTTGAAAATTCTTTCTAAAAGCTTAGTCTATTTTCTTACCAAAATTAAAATGTGTTATGCAAAGTAAAATTGTATAGAAATGTAACTTATAAGTATCATCAGAGATTATCATCAAGAAAACAGTTGCCAAGTTAATGGATAAACATGAAATGAATCTTAAAAACATGCTATCCAAGGAGGCACAAAACAAAATAAAGCCAAGTTCAACACAAGCACATCAGAGATGGAGTAATATGAAGTTACAATGGGGTATCTAACAGTTCTTCCTGATAAATGTTCTCAGAATACTAGAAGTAACAGAGAATTCTCTTTTTTTTTAAGATTTATTTTATTTATTTTATGCATGTGTGCTCTATCTGCATGTACACCTGCATTCCAGAAGAGGGCACCAGATCATATTGTGGATGGTTGTGAGCCACCATGTGGTTGCTGGGAATTGAACTCAGGACCTTTGGAAGAGCACTAGGCAGTGCTCTTAACCGCTGAGCCATCTCTCCAGCCCCAGAGAATTCTCTTAACTAGATGAAAATTGCCTATGAAAACCAAGAGTTTACACAGAAATTGAGGGAAAAACTCTTATTAAGCTTTAAAAAAAAAGACAATGATTACTTGTTCTCTCTCTTTTCATGACTATTCAATGTTTAGAACCAAAAAGCAGGTTCATAAGTCCACAGGGTACAGCATCAGTACACAAGAATACACAAAAAATAAGTTGCAGCCATGAGTTGTTGTGCTCCCAGGTTCACATCCCTCTGAGGGCTGAGGCAGAGAATCACAAGTTTGAGGGCAAACTAGATTACTAATCAGAATCTGAATAAAAATAAACAATAATTTTGCAATGTTGGTGAAATACTCAGCTTTGCATGTGCTATTCAAGCACCATGTCTCAAAGCTCTATCCTTAGGCCTGGGTTTAAAGAAGAATCTTAATCTTAGACCAGGCAGGTCAATCCTTCTGCTTCTATAGTACACTGCTGCCATTAAAAGCATTCACCAACACACTTGACTCAAAAATTCTTTCTTTACTTAATTGTGCTCATATCTAATGAAACAAAACAAGCCCAATGGGAAATTAACAAGAAAACAGCATTCCAAAAGTTATTAGCACAGAAATAATCATATCCCCATCATTGCACAGTGGTCCATCTGACCTTATGACAATAACTGAACTGACCCAGGGAAGAACGTGATGATGAACCCCAACATGAAGTATATTCTGGAGCAGGAAATTTTGCAGAAAATAATGCAAAGAGTCTTCCAGTGGTGAGATAACCCAATATTCTGGCCAGGTGGTTTTCTTATCTAATATCTCCACCCCAGTTTCATTCCCTTCTACAGCTATTCCTTATTTATATCATACCCATCATCAATATAGATTCCTGCTTTTCTCATGCTTTACATGATTTCTTTGCTTTATAAACATTTCTCCAGAATCTTTCTTCTTTCTTAGATCATAGACTGGCCTGGCTTACAGTATCTCTGTGACTCAGATTTCTGAGAGATAAGACCATTTTATATGAAAAAAACACACATATAAAACTTTATCTTTCTGATTTTAGTCTACTTTTAACCTAAACTTTCACATCTTCCCCCACCTTTTTTTGGGTTTCTACCATTTCCTTTCTATGTAATATTCATACTCTGTGTTGTACCAAGAAATATTCAATTAATCACTAGTCCCTCTATGGTTTATATCTTATTTTCTTTCCACTTTTTTATTTGTATCCAACGAAAATAGCTAACATGTCATTTTAGAGAGAATTGAGTGTGCCTTACTGTCTAAAAACAACTGGTACTTAAAGAATATTAAATGACTGTTTCATAATCAATCACTACTATATTGTCATAGCAGTCCTGGTGGAAGGCACTGATCAATTCTGAGGATGACAGAGGGGAGAGCTTGGAGCCCTTAATGAAGGGAATAAAAATTATTAAGAGACCCCCTAAGTCGGCAGTAGAGCCAGGCCAGCTGCCAGGTCCCAGGAACTTAGCTGACCATAAAAAGGGTGAAACCAAGAATAAAGGTCAATTGGGCCATGGGCCCCCAGGGTTTCAGGAACTGGCTGACCATAAAGTAGATAACAAAACAAGATTAGATTCATTCCTGAGACAAACAGGTGTAGGATGTTTCCCGCTGACTAACTAATGGGCTGAGACATTCCACCTGTATTTCTCCTCCCCCTTGGGTTGTGGTAAACAACGGGCTGGGCTGGTACTTCCCACCTGTAATTTCCCCCACCCCCTTAATCTATGGTGCTCCCCTATAAAATACTCTACACTCCCCAAAATTGTGGTCACGGCTCCTATCCCTGTGTGGGATACGAGTGGCGCCCTCAGTGCACTGAGCCCCCCCTTCCCCCCTGAAATAAACCTCTTGCGATTGCATCAAGATGGTCTCTTGCGAGTTTTGGGGCGGCCGTGATATCCTGAGTGTTGGGTGAGGAACTTCCCTCCCCCAGGTCTTTCATTGCCCTTAACACAAGGCTAACAAGGAAAATCATTGCCTCAACCACACTAAAGCCTAGACTTCATAACTGAGGAGAGAAAGATGACCTGAATTAAAGCAACAAAATTTAACCACTGATGTAAACACAGATCGACAAATCCCAGTGCTAAAACAAAAGTAACGTGAAAAACAAAATAAATTTCCTTCAATAATTATTAAGCTCATAGTAAGAAATCAAAATGAATATAAATATGTTCAAAGAATTCTTATAACACAGGTCTGTCTTCTAAATTAATCCCAAGAAAACACCAAATGCTGTGAAAAGTAATGAAATTGATTCATGATATTAAAATAAAGTTTGATTAATAAGATAGAGATACAGAAGAGAAACAAAAGTGAAATCATGATAGAAATGTAAAATCATTAAGTCATACATAAAATTCAGTGGAAGGTCTTACAGATAGAATAGATCATATTAGAAGACAGAAGATGACGGCACGAAGATAAGACAGACCAACAGGATCATTCAGTTAAGATTAGTGATCAATTTGATAAAGACGGTGGAAAGAACTTGAAAAGGGTTTGGGGAGATCAGGAACAAAGTCTTTGGGTTTCAGCATAGAGCAATGGGAAGAATTTCATGTCAAAATCATATAAGATCTTCTCAATAAAAACAAAAGCAAGATTAATAAAAACCTTAGAAAAGAGGTGTCCCTGCAGGTACAAAATTGAAGGGGGAATATCACATAAAAATGTTCAGAAAAGGAACTTTCTATTTCATTTTAAAGTTAAAACAGACAACACAGAGAATAAAGAAAGTATAGTTAAAGATGTAAGAGGGAAGGACCAAGTGGCACATCAAGACAGGTCCATCAGTATAAGAGCTGAGTTTTCAATGGAAACCATTAAAGCCCAGGGATCTTAGAAAGACACATTTTATGTTCTGAAAAGCAAGACCTATGGAACAAGATTAACATAGCCAACAAAATATTGGTTATAATTAAAGAAGAAGCAAAAATATTCCTGATAAGTGAGGATAAATAACTTTATCCTTGTTACAGAATATACTTGAAGGAATGTTTCAGACTGAAGAAAAAGATAAACACATCCAAGAGGCTAGAAGAAAAGATAAACGATACTAAGAAAACTGTTAAGGAAAAGAGAGCTAAGAAAATTTCAGACAGTAGAAAAGCAATAAAGCTGCCTATAGAGGCATTGCAGATGTAGCTGCTGTGTCACATGTGCATCAGTAGGTGGCAGAGAAGAGAAAGGCTATGTCTACATTCAGTGTTCTGACCTAGGAATATCTGAATGAATAGGAGCTTAACATTCTTGGAAAAAGCAAATCGGATACCAACACCACTTTGTAGCCTGTGATGATTTCCAGTCCAGTACCAGGCAAGCACCAGTTGGGCTCCCAGGAAAGAAAGCAAACCAGAGACCAGAAGAACCCTGCCTGGTCCTAGATGTAAAGATTGTGAGTGAGCCAGCCCTGAGGGTATGAGTGTGAGAGAGCCAGCCCAGACTTCTACCTGCTTTGTGGTGGTGGTGGAGAAGGAGAGATCCCACCCCTCCCTTTGGCCTCAACACCATTGGTAGACAGGAGATCTGGCCCAGATGGGGACACAAGAGCTGGAGAGCTGCTCCTGCCCTTCACATGCTACAGTACTTGGGAGAGCAGACCCTGCATCTCACCTGGGCAGCACAGTACAACTGGCCCTGGATGTAGGGGTTGTGGGTAAGCAGGCCCTGAGGGAGTGAGTGTGGGAGCCAGCCCTGCCTTCTGTCTGCTTTGTGGTGGTGTTGGCGAGAGAGAGATCTCCTCCTCTCCCTTTTGCCCTTACCACCATTGGTAGACAGAATATCTGGCCCCGATGGAATCACAAGAGCAGGAGAGTTGTTCCTTCCCCTTATGTGAGGCAGCACTTAGGAGAGCAGGCCCTGCACCTTGCCTGGACAGCACATTACAGCTGGCTATGGATGTGGTGGATGTGGGTAAGCCAGCCCCAAGGATGTAGCAGGTGGAAGAGTTGGTCCTGATGGGGCCATGAGAGCAGGAGAGCTGGTCCAACCCCTTACCTGCTGTAGGATTCGGAAGAGCAGGCCCTGCACCTTACCTGGGTAGCACAGTAGAACTGGCCTTGCAAGTGGGGGTTGCAGGCCCAGAACAAGGGCTTTGAGTTGGCCCACCCCAACATACACCCCAAGGATGAACTGCTAGAGTACACAAAGAGGTCAATTCCACAGATCTAAAACTACAGGATCTCCATGACACAGAACAGTAACAGCATATTTGTCAGGAGTCCTAATGAGGTTCCAGTATTCAAAGTAGCAGAAGCCAGAGGCCTCATACCAGACCAAGGAGCCATTATAATGAACATTTGCAAGAAAAAAAAATGTATGGACAAAAGGGACTGTTGTGGGATATGCTGTGACACACTACAGCTTCCACAATGAGATTATTTTTATGTTGGGGGAGATTTCAAGGGTGGAGGGTGGGTCTGAGGGGAGGTGGGTGAGGAGAGGGAACAGGGTGTAGAATGTGAAATTTGCAAAATAAAAAAAAGAAAAAGAAAAAAAATGTTATACTGCAGAGAACCACCCCCAATAAAGAAATACTAAATACTCTATGCTATATGAAAAAGAAAAAAGAAAATCAATAAAGTGACAAGAATTAGATGGCATTCCAATGATGGAGGAATGGTTCAATATATGTAAATGTGTAGATGTAAATCTTGACATAAATGGTCTCAAGGTCAGAAATCATACAATTGACACTCTCATACCTAACAACACAGTATCAAGCAAGCACCAAAACCTATTAAAACTATGTGTGCTATGCAAGTACAAAGGGGGCTATTGAGTCAGAACTTTCAGTGGAGATAGGAAGATGTGGAAGAGAATTAAGTGTGTATGGATATAGCATTAGGAGAATTTTACTTTTATGCTAACTAAAAATAAATTTAAAAATTTAATATATTTGAAGAACAGCCTACATACCAATAGAAAAAAATAATGGATTGAAAAAGCCATGTCTTAAAATCTTCCTGGTATTTTTCACAAACGGATCCTGGGGGTTGTTGAGAGAATCCACATTCACTCCAAATGATGTGCTAGTGATCACATCCATGCTGTAGGCCCCAAAGATGCTGAGTAGAGAGATGGGGGAGTTAATGTGTGCCCAGCAAGCCCCTGTCTTGAATTCCTGAAACACACACAGATCCCACACTCTCAGAAACTATGTTGTCCTGAGGGAAATCATCTCTGTGCAATGTAAGAACTTAGGATGTTTCAAAATATAAAAATAGACTCACCAAAGTTTGGGTGTACTAAAGCTATGTGACAATTTGTGTTCAGTATGCTCAGAAGAGCCTGAGCTTACCACTCTGGTGTCATCATAAAATAACATTTTACTATCCACCCCATTTCTAGAACCTTCTTGCTTTTGAGTTTGATGGAGATGTGAAAGAAATTATTTTGTTTTTTGATAGTTTTCTAAGTACCTCAGATAAACTAAAGTTTTAGATTTTTTTCAGTGTTGCAAGCTGTAATACTCTTGGTCAAACCAAGTACCTTGATATATACCAGATACAACCTCCTCCTACAGTTCCCTATTTCCACAACTACAGTTGTACTAAGACTATGTTTTTTCTGAGTTATATAATTTGTCTTCTAAATTATACAAAATCACACAGCTAAGCTAATTTTGTCTCATGGCCACAGTAGGGAAGGCTCTTTCTACTAATATAATCTGGAAATTTCCCCCTTTTCAAATAGTTCACAATAGGGTAACATCACACCCCTCTGACTCTGGAATAATTTAACACTGGGAATGTTAGCTACATGGCAGGCAGGGAGAGATTTCCATATGAGGCACAGGGCCCCCATTAAATGGATGTACCACTACTCACTCCTTCATGGTAACAGGCTTGCCTTTCTCTGCTTCCCGACTCATATTTTTCACGAGCATATCTCCATAGTGTTGGATGATGGGGAACATCTAAGCACAAAACACAACATAGTCTATTGCAAATGAGGAGGCCTACATCCCCAAAACAAGACACTGACAATTATGAAGAGAGACTCACATTTTAAGTAGAATATATAAGACCTAAAGTGAACAAGGACCATTCTTAGCAATGTAATGCTCAAAGGAATGTCTCTTTGAAGAGTATAATATTACTTCTCCTAGTCCTCAGATAGAATCTATTATATTTACAATTAAAAGTCCTTCATCTTCTTACCTCTTTCAGTTTTCCACTGGTGAAGGTTGGAGTCAGCAATGTTCTAACTCTTTTCCATTCCTCATTCTCAGCTCTTGACATAGTTTTTTTCATAAATCCACTTGGACCAAAAGCCTACAGTACCAAAGAAAATATATTTTGCCCTTCATGGGGTTGGTTATCTTTATAGTTGTAAAACATGTATAAAACATCCAATACTTCCTTAACATAGTTACTAATCTTATACTAGGTGGCAGGTTTTATGTTGGTGTCTCAATAAATATTCACTAAAAGTACCTCAAATTAGTACTGGACAAATGGCAGGTAAATGAATGGAACTAAAAGATATCCTATTGAGAGAGACAACCCAGACTGAGAGAGACAAACACCATATGTTCTTTCTCATTTGTGGTTCCTAGCTCCAAACCTTCAGATGTGATTATACAACAGGGAGTAACCACAGAAAGCAAAAAGATAACATGAGAAGGGGAAATCTTGAGAGGGAAATAGCAGAATACAGGTAATATGAAAGGGAAATGGAGAAAATGAGAAGGGCTTTCAATCACAGAAGGGAGAGGAAGGAGAATACAGAAGGAGATGGAGAGAAGAGGGATAAATAACACTAAGAATAATTTGTAGAAGCACAAGGAATGATAGTTTTATATTTACTTATAATTACACTATAAATTATATTTGTGTGTGTGTGCACGCATGTGTGCATGTGCACGGGCACACATGTATATATACATTAAATGAACTTACAACATTGGAGTGATAATATTTCCAAGACCAGCCATGAGAATCCTTTGAGCTTTTGATAAGGGATTACCAAGAGACTCCATAAACATATATAGCCTTTTGTTATTGCTCTTGGTTGCCTCCTAGAGGTTGAAGATAAGTCCACATTGCTGAAGAGACCATGTGATTTAGACAAAAGACTCACAGAATTTGAGCTAGAGTTGACCCCAAAGCAGTGAGGACTAGCTTTCATAGTACCAGTTAGTTACATACAAACTTCTAATGGAAGGAAGCAATCAATAGTTCTACCTAGCTGTGATACCTATGAATCAAAACAAGGACTATCATGGCAAGTTATCTCTTAAGGTACAATAGTGACACTTATATCTTGGTATATAACCAACAGCTGTCTAATTGGACTTAAGGCCTTATTAAAGGAGGGAATTAATGCCTGGCACTGAAAGCATAGCTCAATAAAAATGACTAGTAAGGTTATGGAGCATAGAGGTGAGCTTAATTTGTTCACTCTTCTAAACCAGTATAGTTACTTAACTGCCTTGCAAAACTTATTTTTATATCTGCGGGTAAATGTTGATCTCTCTCCTCATCAAAAAGGACAACAATACATAAAGCTAGAACTAGTCAAAAAGAAGAGAACAACTCACCTTGGTATTCTTCTCCCCCAACATTATGTGTGTGTGTGTGTGTGTGTGTGTGTGTGTGTGTGTGTTTTCTCACAAATTTTACACATAAAGCTAAGGAAACATTACAGAAAAGGGGCCAGAAATACTGTAAGCATCAGAGGACCAGGAATTCTTCTGTGAAACTGTGATTTCTATGTATACCAGGGAAGCTACAAACATGAAAAATTAACAATCTGGCTACTTAAACAAGACCTGAACAATTCCAACAACAGCTGACATGAGGACAATCTCATGGGCACCACCCGTAGATGAGGAACTGCAGCAAATTAACAACAGTTGAGAGAAGAACAAACAGTCTTCGTCCAGGATGAACACTCCAATGGGTTGTTCAGTACCAACTGGTCATCTCTAGAAACATGTACCTCCAGGAAAGACTGAATGGACTCATCAAGTTCTACTTATGCATTTTCACCTAAAATTTTTTTTTTTTACAAAATAAGTCAAAGAAGAAGCCATAATTGGGCCTGGAGGCATACACCTTCACTTTCAATATCAACACTTGGGAGATAGAGCTTTCCGTGAGTATGCAGGCATCATGACCTACATCGTGGGTTACAGGATAGCCAGGGCATATAGTGAGATTCTATCTGAAAAGAGGAAGAAGAAGAAGAGGAGGAGGAGGAGGAAGAGGAGGAAGAGGAGAAGGAGGAAGAGGAGGAGGAATCTGTGAACTTGGGATGTAATAGGGGCATGGTAGGGAGGACAAGGAAGATAGAAATTTTATTTTAATTAAAATTTTATAAAAGTATAATTCTAACCTGTTTACACAAGACATATATTTAAAAATATTAATACCTTCTGTCATCAGACAAACTTGGATTTGATTATAAGCACTTGTACTTATGAATAAAGCTTTAAATACACTGCTAAATAAAATAAATAAATAAACAAGCAAATAAATATCCTAGAAAACACTGAAGGAGAAAGAAAAACCACCAAGTTCAACACTAAGTATGATTTTCATGCTTCCTTGGGGAATATGAGGTGACACAGGGATAAAGAAACAGTAAAAATCTGTCTCAGTCCTGAGACAGCAGAGCTAACATGAACTGTGGACTTCTGCTCTTTCCTTGCCCCTTCTGAAAAGGATCACATTTCCTCTTCTCCCTTGAAAAGTGACAATAGCCAATACCCACTTCAACAGCAAGTTATGTTTGCTGAAAGTAACCCTATCTTAGCCTGAAACACATGCACTTTGACTTCTGTAAACCTTGCCTAGCTCTGGATAAAACATCCTCCAAGGATGAAATAACAAAAACCACTCTAAGATGATCAAAAGAATATGACAATGCCCAACCCTATGTAAACCACAAATATTTTTCTGACCCCATCTGGGCCTCTTTAAGCAGGAGTTGGGGCATCAGGTGGGAACTAATTAAAGAAGTTCTTCCTTTACCTTTGAGTGCTGAGAATTTCTCTTTGGGGAAGGTTGAGGCTTCCCTTCAACAAAACAGCATGAAGAGTACATAGAACTTCCATGTACATTGTTGTCCACTTATAGGGAATCCATAATTACTTTATAATAATATGGTTTTTTGTTTGTTTTGTGGTACTGGATAGTGAACCCAAGGTCATATGCATGCCAGTTAGGCACTGTACCACTGAGCTGTTTCCCTAGTCACTCATAATAGGATTTTAAAATGAATGCTTACATTTTAATTTTTTAAAAATTATGTTACATTTCTCCCTTTCCATTTCTTTCTCCAACAACTCCCATATACCCCTTCTTGATCTCCTTCATATTGAAGGACAATTTTTCTCATTAGTTGTCTGTAGGGAGTTAGTAAATATCTAGGGGTTTCTGATACAGTCTCTTAATTCGGGGCATGAAGATCAACTTTCCTGTGACCAATTAGCTTATCAGCTTGTGGACTAAAAACAGGAAACAGGAAAGACTTAATGGACTAAAAAACAAGGTTGAAGCCAGGAAAAACAGGAAAGACTTAATGGACTAGAAACAAATTTGGCCTGGCATTGTTTTCAGCCGCAAAGTGGGCAAAGCCCAAATTAAGCTGAAACAGGTGGAACAAGGAGAGATCCTGTTTAAGGACAAGTGCATGGAGCCAAGAGCCCCCCCCCCCCCCCCAATGCTAGTGAGCTCCAATGCTAGCGAGTCCTCACACTAGAAAGGACAACGAGTATTGTCTGATGGAGAAAGTGCTGGTGACCTGATGGCCAAATCTCTCTGAAGCAGAAAGAAGCTGGTGAGCAGAGAAAGCCTCAGCAAGACAGCAAAAGGCTCAACTTTTGCCTAGAGGGGTTTGACCTGTCTGAACAGTGGCCTAAACTAAACAGTGGCCAGCTTTAAGGACTGAGGCAGAGCGGCAGAGTTGCTGATACAAAGGAAATAATTTGGCCTGCAGATGGCTGGGGTCTCCCAGAGAGAAGAAAGCCTCAAGCTTTATTTAAGGTGAGACTACCATAGCCAATTTACCCTGACGGATCTATGTCTGAGATATTCCAGAAGAAAAAAGGACTGCTAAGTACATTAAAGGGTCTACCACAGAGACTGTGTTCCTGACAGCTGAGGACCTGCCCCAGAGACTTAAGAAAAGGTTAAGAAAATAATTGTAAGAGTTATCGGGCTGGAGAGATGGCTCAGCCGTTAAAGGCTAGGCTCACAACCAAATATATAAGAGTTATCAATAGGTTTAGTGGTTAGGTCAGAGGGGTTGTAGAAATTTGTAGGGTTAGTAGTTAAGTGTTTATGTTTTTTATAAGTGAATATTATTAATAATAAATAAATACTTAATAATTTTTAAAAGTTCAGTTTCAGTTGTCATATGTATACACATATATATTTCTAATATAACCTGTTCAGTGTGTATGTTGCTCACATTAAAAAAAAAAAAAGAAATACATACCCGCCGGTTTGTGAAGACAGAATGACATTCCTTCACTAGCACTTTTCTGATCATGTCTGGTTCTGCAATAAGTAGGGCAGGCTGCAACCCCTCATATATCCTATATTAGACAACAGAGATGATTACTTTGATTTTGTTGTTACCTCTGGTTCTACAAAGCACAACAACAATTGCTTCTAGTTCAACTTAGGTTTTCCAACCACAGAAGCCCATAGTGAATATAGGAAATGAAGAATAACATAAACCAGGCAAGGATGGAATATGTAACAACAAAATAACTCTCCAAATGTATACCAGTTAGGGCTAACATTGACACACCTGGGAGTTCCCAAGAACATATGGGAATGGATCATGCTATTGTTCATAATTTGAGTTTGGACAATCTTATTAGAATTTGATAGGAAAATATTAAGGCAAGCAAGCTGAGAAAACTAGCAGCCATCGGGGTGAAAGGAGACAGAACAGAAGATAATTCTTTTAGGCTATCTATAAAGGTTGAAGAAACAGTGAGAAAGTCCAAAAACATCATGGAAGGAAGGAGTACTTAGAATGATAAGATGGCAAATTAGAGTTCAGATGACACTGAATCTTAGGCTTATATATTCTGGGGGCAAAGATAGTGGGAAAATTAGACCCACGATTAGATAAAGCAATAAATACAGCTAATGAAGGATAGGAGCACAGTGAAATTAAAGATAGGACAACAATAAAGAAAATTGGTGATCTGAAAAAAAGAGTCAAAAAGTTATCTGACCATGCAATGTGCAGCCCTAGAGAGTTACTTTCTTGCCCAGCTTCTAAAACTTGTGTTTCCCAGATTTCATCTTATTCATACACACTCTGTTCCTCAAGAGGGACCTAGGTAAGGAAAAGCTAGTCTGCCTCTGCAAACTGTGTTTGTTCGTATGTTCATCTCTTGATGGTTCATTCACACCCTTTTCCACTGCCAGAATTTATTCCTAAGATCTATGGTCCCAAAAAAGATTGGGGGGGGGGGACGACGACAGAGAAGTGATAGTGAATCATTCTTCTGTAACTATTTTCATGCTAATGAGGAACATACTCTTTGCCTAAAAGCCATGATTTTCTTTCACTAAATAAAAATCTATTGGTTGGAGAGGAAGCCTTGGATTCTCAGGAATAGAAGTTGGCTGGAATCCCTATATCATAGAGAGTTTAGTTTGTTCAATGATTAAAATATTTCACTCTCCAGGGTACTTGGAATGTATGTTGGTAATAGAGTCCTTCCTAGATTGTACAATAATGTGGGCTGATAGATTTCAATATAAATATACAAAACAAAAAGATGTTTCTATTCACAAAAGGTATTAATTGTGTTTGAATGCAAAGATAATTTTTTCTTTTATATCTTTATTTTACATGTTTGTGTGTATGCCTGATTGTATGCATGTACAAAATGTGCATGTAGAAGCACTCAAAGGTCTAAAAAGGTTTTGGATCCCTTGGACTTTGAGCTACCATGTGTGACCTGGGAACAAAATTGTGGGCCTTCTGCAAGAATAGCAAGTGCTCTGCTCTGATGAGCTATTGCTCCAGCCCCTAAAGACAAAATTCTAATAATTAAGCAATAATATTGCAAGGAGAAATTCCTTTGAAACCATTAGATATGCAGCACAGTGTGTTCTTGACATTGGATCACATGGTTCTTATTGGCCATGGCAGCAGACCCTATAATTAGTACTGTGGTTCTTCATGATGGATGAGAAGATATAAAGAGGCAGAACTGCCTCCACCTTGCTTGTAGCATGCAGTACAATGATATCTCTTCTTCCTATGCTCTACCAACCCTCCAGAATCTCTATATGGGAACATCTGCTACTGTTTGATGTGACTCAACCATCACACAAATTAATTAATAAAACAAGTTTAGAACACAACAACATATTGTAACACATCCTACTCCTGTTCTTCAAAATCAGTAGTATATGGTGAGAAGAAATATTCATATACATTCTTCTTAAATAACCATTGACTAGTATCAAGTATAAAAAATGAATAGAAATAGACAGTTCAGCAAAGTGTAATGTCAAAGATCTCTAAAACAGCAGGAAAATATGAAAGACAGTGAGTTCTAGGCCAACATAGGATTTATAGCAACTTCCAGGCCAACCTGGATATACTGAGATTCGGTTTCAAAGACAAACAATGAGGATAATTTAAGAGACATCAAGCCTGCTAAAAGTAAACAAGAAAGAAGGAATCCTGTGAATGGGAGAACTTCTCTTCCCACAGGGAAGAGCACACCTCTTGGTTATCTAATACCAAATGATCAGCACTGAAGCCATACATAAAAACAGCATATATAGACTATGAGGGTTGTACGTAGGAACGTGTGTGTGTGTGTAACAACAACTAATGAAAATAAATATGCATTTGAAAGAGAGCAAGAAAGCATTTATTGGAGGTATTGAAGAGAAAAAGGGAAGGGAGAAATGATGCAATTATATTATAATCTCAAAGAATAAAAGAAGTAATAAAAATAAAGTCCATAGTGTATCAACACAGGAAATTTAACAGAAAACAACCATAAATCCCCATATCTATTTTCCCTAGCCTGTATTTGAAAAACATCTACTTACAGAAAATATTTAAAAGAATAAAATTGCTTTTACCCATATGTAGATCACTATGAGTAAACACTCCCCTGTATTATGAGCACACATTACATGAAACTGAATTAATGGATTTTACACAATTTAAGGACACCTGACGAAAGATAAAGGGAAGCAAGAGCCATTTCAAGACACTGTACAGGGTAGGTGTCCTGAGTCATCAAAGGATGCAGACAAAGCATCACCTGCAACATTCTCAGACTTTCAGACTGGGGGTTATAATATAAATTGACATATGCAACCTTTGTCAGGACAGGCTTTTGGACACTTTAAAATAGACAAATGTATCTTAAGTAACTCTTGGCTGACAAAGTGGTCTCGCAGCATGGTGCCATATCACAACAGTACTGCTTAATGAAAGTTTCCAGAATACTCACCCCCACATATCGCCATACTTTTTCCGGCATTCTATATCTAAAGTCCACACACCCTGAGAAAAGAAATAAAATGAAAAGTCATTGCTTTTCTATATGTATTTATCAATAACCTGGAAACAAAAGACTCAAATACAAGGACATCAGGTTCACTATTTCAACTTCTTTAACTAGGAGGTAGTAAGAGGTCTCTGAAGGGAAAGAATAAAACACAGGAGATACTTGACAATGGGGATTTAAAGATATTCATGATTTCTTTTGTCAGATTGTTGTATATTCCAAAACTTTTTCTGTGTATTTAAATGAGACATTTGTTTCTTTTTCTGTGTATTTCAGGTTATGTATCAACTCTAAAATCCTGAAACACTGTATTTTCTACTCCTTGGATACCTGAGAGGACTGAGTCTGGAGATTGCCAAATATGTGTAAAATCTATTTTCTTCTTGATTACTGACCTTTTCACTCACCTGATGACTTCTCTAGAATTATAGTGTGATCAGTACACTGAAGATATCATTTATCCCCATAGTACATTAGATTTATATAAATATCATTGGCAATATTAACAGAAGAGTATGTAATAAAGTGTAGACAAAATAGATTGGCCTTTTGGTGTTCATGCTCAACAGGGAAAGATGAGATTCCAAGTTTTATAAAATTGAATACTTGGTCTGAGTTTTCACCTCAAAAGCCTGGAAAAATAATACATTGTGGTTAAGTGGTGACTGTAATTTTGGGGGACAGAATCCCATTTAACTGAGCCTGGCCCCAAACTCCCTGTGTATCCTTAAAGTGACCCTGAAATCCTGATCCTTCTGATTTTAGATGCCAAGAGCTGCGTATGGGTGTGTCACCACGCCCAGTTTATATGGTGCTAGGATCAAGGCTGGGGCTTTGCCCATGCTACACAAGCACATACAGACAGAAATTCATCTTCTTCACTGTGAATTGGAACTGTGTGGAAGTAGGTCTGTGGGCACATGACGGAGCTCAGCCTGTAAAGTACTTGCCTCATGTTGACAGGCAGGCTTGTGCAAGACTTTCTCAGAGGTCATAATGAAAGGAAACAGAAACATTAGTTCTGTGGCCTTGTCCAGGACCAGACTTGGCAAGGTCAGGTCTAGACCTGGAACCTGATCCTCAAAGAAATAAAGGTTACAGTTTATTGGGATCAGACTCTTTCACCTGGACTGTGATTATTAGTCTTAAGCCAATTGTGTCTGATGCATCTTGTGTTCTCTCTGCTAACATTGTCTGATTTATCTCTCTGCTGACCTTTGCTATTTTCCCCTGCAATTAGCATGTTAGAAGCTATGTTGCTTAATAAAAGTGCTCGTTAAAAGTCATCAACTTATGCAAGACTCCAAGCAACACCTATCCTCTTTCTTTACTTCTAGTCTCCAGTGCTCATCCTTCACAGGGCACAATTTCGCCATTTTTGATCATTGTCCCTGTGGATCAAGTTCAGTTGTGCCCAACATGGGACTCGAGTATACGAGAAGTCCTCAAGAATGCCACTACTGTGATAAATATATAAAGAGTCAGACTTGGGGGGCTGGAGAGATGGCTCAGCAGTTAAGAGCACTGGCTGCTCTTCCAAAGGACCTGGGTTCAAATTCCAGCAACCAAATGGCAGTTCACAGCTGTCTGTAATTGGTGGGTGTGGTGGTGCATGTCTTCAGTCCCAGCACTCGGGAGGCAGAGTGGATCTCTGTGAGTTGAGGCCAGTCTGTTCTACAGAATGAGTCCAGGGTAGCCATGGATACACTTTTTCTCAAAAAAGGAAAAAAAGAAAAAAAAGTGTCAGACTTGGGGACTGTGTGTAAGAAAGAAAGGATGGCATAATAGCTGAGAGATCCTAAAGAGCACTCTCTTCTCCTTCATAGGCTCTATGGGCTTCTACATCTCATTCTTGTAATGTTCACCAAGGCATTTAGAAAAGTCATTTACATTCATTCAAAATCATCTGCTTGGTTCCCTGAAGAAAGTTCTATAAATTGAAGGACTTGGGAACATGTAGGTGAAAGTTCAAAAACAGAATACTGCCTATAATGGTAAAGTGAGTTTTCTATTGATGGGTTTGTGAAGAACAAACGTGGAAGGAATATGCAGCCCCAAGTATTTGTCTTCCTTTTTCTCATCTGTGAACTTCTCCATGAATAATTCATCTTCGGAGAACCTTATTCCTGAGGATTATGGTCAACCTACCATAAGCAAAGACCTAGGTTTAGTACTCAACCTCCTGTAATTTACAAATATTCTTAGGAATATTGAGAGATAACTGGGTATATATCTAGGTGTCATGTAGCCAAACTTTTTAAATTATTCAATACTTATTTATTAGTAACTATTTTTTATTCAATACTTATTTATTAGTAACTATTTTTACTTATAACAAATATAAACACTTTCTTAACTACTAACCCTATAAATTCCTACAACACCTATGAATGACTTCAACCCTTATTACCTACCCACTAAACCCATTTGTAACTATTACAACTATTTTCCTACCCTTTTAGAAGGATACAGTCTCTGGGGCAGGTACTCAGTCGTCAGGAACACAGTCTCTGTGGTAGACCCTTTAACGCACTTAGCAGTCTTTTTTCTGGAATATCTCAGATGTAGATTCATCAGGGTAAATTGGCTATCGAAGTCTCACCTTCAATAAGGCTTGAAGCTTTCTTCTCTCTGGGAGACCTCAGCCGTCTGTAGGCCAACTTATTTCCTTCCTATCAGCAACCCTGCCGCTCTGCCTCAATCTTTAAAGCCGGACACAGTTTTGTTTAGGCCATTGTTCAGACAGATCAAACCCCTCTAGGTGAAAGCTGAACCACAGGGTTTAGTCCTTGGCCTTTTGCTGTCTTGCTGAGGCTTTCTCTGCTCACCAGCTTCTTTCTGCCTCAGGGAGATCTGGCCATCGGTTCACCAGCACTTTCTCCATCAGATGATACCATGTCCTTTCTAGTGTGAGGACTTGTTAGCATTGGAGCTCTTTAGCATGGGGCCCCCTTGGTTCCATCTACTTGTCCTTAAATAGGATCTCTCCTTGTTCCACCACTTTCAGCTTAATTTGGGCTCTGCCCACTTAGCAGCTGAAAACAATGCCAGGCCAAATACCTTGGTTTTAGTCCATTAAGTCTTTCCTGTTTTTCCATGCTTCAACCTTTTTTCTCAGTCCATTAAGCCTTTCCTGTTTTTCACCTGCCTTCATCCTTGTTTTTAGTCCACAAGCTGATAAGCTCATTAGTCATAGCCAAGTTGATCTTCATGCCCTGAATTAAGAGACTGTATCAGAACTCCCTAGATATTTACTAAATCTAATTTATATTAATCTAACTCTCTACAGTGTGATACAAAAAAAATTTTCTGAAAGGTGAAAACCTTAGCATTTCATCCTAATGGCCATTTGCACTGATGAAGTGATGCAGCATTTCTTGATACTCATTAACACAACACAGGAACAAGAAACAAAGTAGGAAACCAACATCGCTCACCCTCCTGTAGTCAAGCATCGACCCAACAAAAGGCAGAGGTTTGGGGCCAGGAATCCCTAGCTTCTTAAAAAGTCCATGTGAAGAAGTCCCATAACTAAATATAAAGAAAAAAAACCAGGTCACGTGCTTGTAAAACAGACACACACACACACACACACACACACACACACACACACACACTTATATACATACATGCAAAAATGTATCCATACACATAAATAAATATACATATTCACACTTGTACACCCATATACATATTCACATATGCCCCCACTTATGTATACTATTTAGTCAGCATATAAATACATACTGATTTATTTCCCCATGGGTAGAAATATTGAGAATATAAGAATCTATCCAGTAAGGTAATTATTGCTATACACTTCTATCTTAAAATTTGCCTACCACCCAAGTTAGGAAATAAACACATCTCACCCAATGTGGGTGACCTGAAATGCAAGATCCATAAGCTGAATGTTATACAAGCAGTGATCAGTACGTTTGCTCAGCAGAGAGAATAGCAGACCAGCAGAACCTCCTAACAAGACACTCTGACATGTCCTGATGCACATCCTAAAAACTGTTCAGAGCTTCCAAGATGCAGCTTTTGGGCTGTAGAGATTTCTCAGCAGTTAAGAACGTTTGCTGCTCTTTTAGAAGACCCATATTCAGTTCCTAGTACCCACATAATTGCTCACAATGGTATACATAAAGTGCATTCTTTTAACCTCTATGGGCATCTGAAATGCATGTGATACATATACAAACATGCTGCCAAAACAGTATATGAATAAGATTAAAATATGAATCTATTGTCTAAAGATACAGCTTCTGTGAGTCTTTGTTCAGGTGTGAGGTTTTGATGCTACAGATTCCTTTGAGCCATTCATGCCCCTGAAAGTAATATTTCAAACAAATTTCTGTAATAGCATCTTAAACTCATGTCTTTCCAAGGTGGACTTTAGAGGAATGACTATATTGGTCTATCATTGGTGACATACTGAGGTCAAAGAATGGTTCCTTCAATCTTTTCAAGAAGTGTCAAACAGCTCCATGTGTTAACCAAATGACAGCCTGAGGGGACAAACTACATAAAGCATCATTTATTTTCCTGTCCTGTTTCTTCCTAGGAAGCACAATGCCAGATTTCTGTACTTAGATGACCAGTCACAGGCACTTAGTTACCTAACTCTGTTAGTAATCTAACAATCTCTGTGGCAAGACTCTCTGGACAGGCAGGTCACAGTTTAAGTAATCATTAACACCTCAAATGCAATCTCTTTCATTGTGGCTTCTCAGTCTGACAAACCTTCCTATCTCATTGTGACAAATAAATGACAGAAATCAGACTAGAAAAACAGTTGATTGTATCTATTGCAAGCCTGCTCCTGATCATCTCAAAACGTTGGTACCTTAACAGGAGTTGAGAACATTTGGCTAAAAACCACAGTGAGATAAATGGTTTGGTGTGCAGCAGGAAAGTGTTCAGTTGCAGTGGTATGAATTTCCAATGGATTATAACTTTTGGTTCTCAAATAGGGAACAAGAGCCCGAGAATCACTCCAACTACAGGGGCACAAAGGAGAGGAGTCCAGCTCATTACTCACAGGTAGAGGAGCACCAGGATCGTAGCCAGAAGTGCCCATGTTTCCACAGAAAAGTTTGGAATCAAATCCATTGTTCTTTCCCTTCAGGAAATCTTCTTTCTAATTTTTCATTGCAGGAAAGGACTTAAGTTCTCCTTCTGACTCTTATTGTGTATCTGTGATGCCAAAACAAACTGCAGTATTTATGTGCTAGGAAAGGAGGTGGAGCAGTCAGTACCACCAGTACAAAGACTATCTATCATGGGTGTGAAAAAATGAGTGACCTCTTCAGTTGACAGTTCATAATAGTTCATTCTAACCCAATTTTGTCTTTTTTATTGTTTATTTTCTCTAGGAAATTAATAAATAACTAAGCCAATGCTCTTGGATGTAATGAACATTCAGAGGTCAGGGATGTTTATCAATAATGCAATAGAGTAGCTGAGATTAAATTTGCTTTAATGTTTCTGTGGCTGTCATCATTACAAAGTACATTAACTCTTCACACACAATTTCCATCAGTAAATCTTTCTACATGTGTATTTCTTCCCCTGGAATCCCTGTGTAGCATAGAAGGGGGATTATATTTCATAAGAACTTTGGGAAAAAAAAAACACTTCTTCTCTTCATAAATTCAAGTTCCTCTTACATTACTCTTGTTGTCTGTTGGAGTATTTTTGGTCTATCTTATTTGTGTTCTTATATCTCTCACCCTTCTCTACCCCAATTGGTCCTAACACCCTGACACCAGAGAGAGACAGAAGCTTAGTGGGAAGGGGGCATTGAGAATTTTTCACTGCTTTCTGCTGATTAGGGTTGTTTGGTTCCTTGGAGAAAGTCCAATCTTAGTCGTCAGGATGTCTCCAACTTCTTCTCATCAAACCACAACAGCAACCAAGAGCAGCAGGGGCATCAGCAGCTCTCCAACATTCTCTGGACCTTGGCATTTATCCCCTTTTCAGAGATCCCTGAATTAAACTATCTGCAGCTGGCACAAATCATGCCCCTTCCAGAGCATGAGACACATTATAGTTAGCTTCTGTGGACAATCTGTAGCAGCCCCATAGCCCACAACTGGGATTAAAACAAAAACATATTCACATAACATAACTGGGTATTTAAAGAGAAAAACATTCTCACTACCGTTGTCTTCATTGCATCATTTATGCTTCCCATTAGTATTCCCCTTACACAGTGCAATTATTAATGGAATAGTCTGGAAATACCTCAATTGTATGTTCTCATTCCCTGTGTCAGTCAAATAAATTAAAGGTACCCTCAGAGACATCAAAATGTATTATTACTTCCCCTTTGGATTAATTTGACCAAGAGGAAGGCCACAATTTTTGATTTCTCCACATTTCCTCCTGTGCCTTCCCTCTGTCTGTATTATGTGGTGGTTTATTTGTAATCTGTACCTGTGAATCTGACTGCACATATGGTTTGTGTATGAGTCCCTAACAAAAGGCTTTGTACTGTATTGATTGAACATCACATAATGAATGGCATGGGGAAGGGATGATGGATTCTTTACAGAAATACTTAACAGAGTTTTTTAGGGGGAAACTTATTTATTTACACCAACATACCCTAAAACACTCAGAAAACCAAAATGTATACTAAATAATCTCAAGGTATACTATTAACTTGTCTGTCAGGTCCAGCAAAAGTTCAGTCTCTTGGAATACAAGGGACTATAAAATTGTAAAATACATTAAATTGTATCAATACATAGTTCTGATCAGATTGGACATCCCAAAATATTCATTTAGTTGAGTTGAGTGGATTATTAACTTAGAAATAACTTTCTAGTTGTCCACTAAATGTTATGCTCTACATAACATATTTATGACCTATTTGATGGCTTCACTGAAAAATGAGTTCACAGGCACCATCTTAGAAACATGATGTCACATATATAACTGTACTGTGATTGTCATTGTGACCTGTGAACTCACACTACACTCCTCACAGGAAAGCCCCTACAAGTAAGATCTTAGAAATCACACAGGCGGGGTTGGAGGGACGACTCCATGATTAAGAAATCTTTCTGGGCCAGTAAGAAGAACAGGTAGGAAACCCACCTTCCTTCAGAACACTCATCCATGACCTTGGTTCAGATCTCAAAGTAACAATCAGCTGTCCCCTCTTCCTGCCTCACTGCCCAGCTCCACTGCCATGCCCCTGCCCTCAACTCAGGGGCAGGCCACATCAGCCAAAAGAACAGGTAGGTAAACTTAGGCAGATAATTATTGCTAGATCAGGTACCACACCAGCTGCCATAACTTCTGATAGGCTGCCAACTCATGGACTACTCCACTCTCTCAGTGCTCCCTCACTATCCCCAATCTCCTTTGTCCTCCTCCTCATGTTTCATCTACCACTCCCCAACTTGGGTGGAGACACCGTGCTAGATCAGATGTCATTCCATCTGCCAGAAATTTCAGCCACAGAGATGAGAAGACCAAAGAGGAAACAAACCAAGGGAAAGCCACCTATTCTATTAAGAAAAACTCAGAAATCACACTGAGACCTATAGTTGCTATAACAAACATAGAAGCCTAAGATACCTATGGAGGAGCATAGTCCAAAACTGCCAGGGAAGTAACACCCACACTAGAACCCAGCTATCCCATTGCAACAAGCCCTGGAGATTTCAACCCAGTTGAAGAAGAAGAAAATGACCTTAAAACTAACTTTGTGAATGATGGAAATTTGTGAAAGGTGATAAATATCTTTAAAGAAGAAGTAAATAAATAAATCCCTTAAAGAAATCAAGAGAAAGACAAAAATTATGGAGGAAATGAATAAATTCCTCAAAGAAAGCCATGAAAGACAAGAAGAAAAAACAAACAATTGAAGGAAATGAATAAAACGTTTCAACACATGAAAATGAAATAGAAGCATTAAAGAGAAGAAAAACCAAAGGAATTCTGGAAAATGAAAAATCTACATAGGTGAACAGAAACTAAAGATGCAAGAATAACCAGCAGAATACAGGAAATGGAAGATAGAAGCTCAGATGTTGAAAATTTTAGAGAAGAAAGAGATATACTAGTCAAAGGAAATGTTAAATCTAAAAAATTCCTGGCAGAAAAAGATCAGGAAATCTGGGATACTATGAAAGAAACCAAACCTAAGAATAATAAAAATAGGAGAAGAATCCTAGCTCAAAGATTCAGAAAATATTTTCAACAAAATCATAGAAGAAAAAATTTCTAAATTAAAGAAGGAGATGCCTGTAAAGGTACAAGAAAAATGAAGCTGTCAGAACACCAAATACATTGAACCAGAAAAGAAAGTCTTCTCATCATATAATAATCAAAAATAACAATACTAAATATACAGAACAAAGAAAGACTATTAAAAGGTGTAAGGCCAAGTAACATATAAAGGCAGACCTATCAGAATCACACACGATTTCTAATTGGAAACTCTAAAAGCAAGAGGGGCCTGGACAGATGTCCTGCAGACTCAAAGAGACCACAAATGTTAGCCCAGACAACTGTACCTAGCAAAATTTTCAGTCATTATAGATGGAGAAAAACAATATAATCCATGATAAAGTCAAATTCAACCAATATTTATCTACAAATGCATCTCTATAGCTGATAATAGAAAGAAAACTATACCCATGAAGACAAAAGAAGCAAATAACTCACACCACCAAAGCTAAAATAAGAGAAGCACACTCTCACACAAAACCAACAGAAAATTAACAGAAACTAGCAATCATTGGTTATTAATATCTCTCAATATAAATGGACTCAATTTCCCAATACAAATAACTATGTTGATTTACTTGGTACATACGATGTCTTGTTGGGGCTTTTTCTCCATATTTAGTGGCTCTATTTTAATTCCTTTCACATATGTATATATTCCAATAAACTTTTATAGTTATAGGTTTTCAAATTGTTCTTCAAATGGCCTTTATTGATATTTGTACCTCTCTGTATTCCCCCAATTTCCCTACTTCCTGCCTTTATCCCTACTTAATCTTCCTATTCTGGTTTCCTTCCTGTCTCTCCGTATGAATATATTATATTTCCTCTTCCTTGGGAAATACTCTACTCTCCACTGATCTGTTATTATGTACCTAATATTTGACATTATTCAGATTATAGCACTCATTTCAAAGGCTTTAAAGCTATTTTCCTCATATAAGTCTTTTATGGTCTGTGATTCTTCACTCATGATTTTTTTTATCTTCTCATTTTCATGTAAATTTCATTTTTATTAAATTTGTATAGTATTTAACTCTGTAAAAAATACCATATTTTCATTATTCATTCATCAGTTCCTAGATATTTAGAGTATTTCCAATTTCTGCTAATTTGAATAGAGTAGCAATGAACATGGATGAGCAAGTATCTCTGCAGTAGGATATCAAGTCCTTCAGTTACATGACCAAGAGTGGTATGACTGAATCTTAGGATATATTAATTGGCAGCTTCTGTGGAGACTACCACACTGATTTCCATAATGGTTGCACAAGTTTGCACTCCCATTATTAGCGAATAAATGTTCCCCTTTCTTCATATCCTCATCAGCATGTACTATTCTTTGTTTTATCTTTGCCATTCTGACGAGTGTAACATAAAATCTCAAAATAGTTTTAATTTGCCTCTCCTTATGTTTAAAGATGCCACACATTTCATCAGATGTTTCTCAACTATTTTTGTTTCATCTTTTGAGAACTCTCTGCTTACTTCTATGTCCACCTTTTAAATTGGGTTATTTGTTTTCTTGATTTTAGTTTTTTTTTTTTGTTTTAAATATATCCTGGATACTTATATTCTCTCAAATATAGAATTGGTAAAGATCTTTTCCCATTTTATAGAGTGCCTCTTTGTATGGGAACTGGTATCCTTTGCCAATCAGAAGTTTCTCAGCTTCATGAAGTCCAATTTATTAAGTGTTGGTATTAGTGAGTGTGCTATTACTGTACTGCTCAGAAAATACTTTCAGTGGCATTGAGTTCAAATCTATTCCCCACGTCTCTTTTGTCAGATTCAGTGTGTCCAGCCTTATGTTGAGGTTCATGGTCTACTTTCAGTGGAGTTTTTCCAGGGTACTAAATATGGATCTATTCGCATTCTACATGCAGTCAACCAGGTTCATCACCACTACTGCTGACTATGCTCTCCTTCCTCCATTGTGAATTCTTTGCTTTTGTCACATATCAGATGTTCATAGATGTGTGGACGTATGTCTAAGTCTTCAGTTCAATTCCACTGGTCAACGTGCCTGTTTTTGTGACAATATCATCCTGTTTTCATATAGGTATGTAGTACAACTTCAAATTTGGGATGGTGATACCTCCAGTACTTTTACTATTCATGATTGTTTTAGTTTGTGTGCACGCGTGCATATGTTTGTGTGTATCTGTGTATCTATGTGCTTTTGTATATATGTGTGGGTTTCCATATGAAGTTGAACATTGATTTTTTTTTAATAATTTATTTTTTATTTCTTCAAGTTACATCTCAATCACAATCCCCTCCCTACTCCCCCCTCCAGTCCCACCCTTCCACCCTCCTCCCCCTCAGCCCCACCATCCTCTTCCCTTCTTTTTTTTTTTTTAGTTTAAGGTATTTATTTTTCCCCCCAACAGCTCTCCCTTTCAGTCCAAATAATGGTTCTTTTTCTTATAACTATAAATACAATACAAAACAACAGAAATAAATAGGCCACGATTATAAGAGTTATATGGCTTAGCATACATTCCCAATGTCCAGTCCATATGTATTTGGCACCTGACTTTAACATTCTACTATCTAACCATCTCCATGAGTTTAAAGTTCTATATCTAACTCAGCTTTCATACTAACTTGCCTCATAATTTTAAAAATATCTT
>CAJQZJ010034231.1:588423-634468 GCA_907164525.1 Lophiomys imhausi
AATCCGGGATGGTGATACCTCCAGATGTTCTGTTATTGTACATGATTGATTTAGCTATTCTGGGTCTTTTGTTATTCCATATGAAGTTGAGAATTGTTTTTTCCAGATCTGTAAAAAATTGAGTTGGTATTTGGATAGGAATTGCATTGAATCTGTATATTGCTTTTGGTAAGATTGCCATTTTTATTATGTTGATCCTACCTATCCATGAACAAGGGAGATCTTTCCATCTCCTGATATCTTCTTCAATTTCTTTCTTCAGGGTCTTGAAGTTCTTATCATACAGGTCTTTCACTTGCTTGGTTAGAGTTAACCCCAGGTATTTTATATTATTTGTGGCTATTGTAAAGGGTGTTGATTCCCTTATTTCTTTCTCAGCCCATTTATCTTTTGTGTAAAGAAGGGCTACTGATTTTTTTGAATTGATTTTGTATCCGGCCACCTTGCTGAAGGAGTTTATCAGCTGTAGAAGTTCTCTGGTGGAATTTTTGGGGTCACTGATGTATACTATCATATCATCTTCAAATAGGGATACTTTGACTTCTTCGTTTCCAATTTGTATCCCGTTGATCTCTTTTAGTTGTCTTATTGCTCTAGCTAAAACTTCAAGTACTATGTTGAAGAGATATGGAGAGAGTGGGCAGCCTTGCCTTGTCCCTGATTTTAGAGGAAATGCTTTAAGTTTCTCTCCATTTAGTTTGATGTTGGCTATTGGCTTGCTGTAAATTGCTTTTATTATTTTTAGGTATGGTCCTTGTATGCCTGATCTCTCTAAGACTTTTCTCATGAAAGGGTGCTGTATTTTGTCAAAAGCTTTTTCAGCATCCAATGAGATGATCATGTGGTTCTTTTCTTTCAGCTTGTTTATGTGGTGGATTACATTGATGGATTTTCTAATGTTGAACCACCCCTGCATCCCTGGGATGAAGCCTACTTGATCATGGTGTATGATACTTTTGATGTGATCTTGGATCCGGTTTGCAAGTATTTTATTAAGTATCTTTGCATCCATGTTCATAAGGGAAATTGGTCTGAAATTTTCTTTCTCCGTTGGGTCTTTGTGAGGTTTAGGTATCAGGGTAACTGTGGCCTCATAGAATGTGTTTGGCAGTATTCCTTCTGTTTCTATGTTGTGGAAGAGTTTGAAGAATATTGGTGTTAGCTCTTCTTTGAACGTCTGGTAGAATTCTGTGCTGAAACCATCTGGGCCTGGGCTTTTTTTGGTTGGAAGACGTCTAATGACTTCTTCTATTTCCTTAAGGGTTATAGGACTGTTTAATTTGTTTACCTGTTCTTGATTTAATCTTGGTAGGTGGAATCTATCAAGAAAATTGTCCATTTCATTTAGATTTTCCAATTTTGTGGAGTACAAGTTTTTGAAGTAGGACCTAACGATTCTTTGGATTTCCTCAATGTCTGTTGTTATTTCCCCCTTTTCTTTTCTGATTTTGTTGATTTGGGTATTTTCCCTCTGCCTTTTAGTTAGTTTAGCTAAGGGCTTGTCTATTTTGTTGATTTTCTCAAAGAACCAGCTCTTGGTTTTGTTGATTCTTTGTATTGTTCTTTTTGTTTCTAAGTTGTTGATTTCAGCCCTGAGTTTGATAATTTCCTCTCGTCTGCTCCTCTTGGGAGTGTTTGCTTCTTTTTGTTCTAGCTCTTTCAGGTGTTCTTTTAGGTGGCTAGTATAGGAATTCTCCAGTTTCTTTTTGAAGGCACTTAGAGCTATAAACTTTCCTCTTAGCACTGCTTTCAATGTGTCCCATAAGTTTGGGTATGTTGTGCCTTCATTTTCATTGAGTTCTAAGAAGACTTTAATTTCTTTTTTTATTTCTTCCCTGACCCAGACGTCATTGAGGAGAGAGTTGTTCAGTTTCCATGTTTTTGTAAGCACTCTGTTGTTTTTATTACTGTTGAAGCCTAGCTTTATTCCATGATGGTCTGATAAGTTACAAGGAGTGATTTCAATTTTCCTGTATCTGTTGAGGCTTGCTTTGTGACCGACTATATGGTCGATTTTGGAGAAGGTTCCGTGAGGTGCCGAGAAGAAAGTGTATTCTTTTGTTTTTGGGTGAAATGTTCTGTAGATATCAATTAGGTCCATTTGATTCATGACATCTGTGAGGTTCATTATTTCTCTGTTTGGTTTCTGCATTGTTGATCTGTCCAGTGGTGAGAGTGGTGTGTTGAAGCCTCCCACTATTAATGTTTGAGGTTCAATGTGGGATTTGAGCTTCAGTAGTGTTTCTTTAATGAATGTGGGTGGTCTTACATTTGGGGCATAGATGTTTAGTATTGAAATTTCATCTTGGTGGATTTTTCCTTTGATGAGTATATAGTGTCCTTCCCCATCTCTTTTGATTAATGTTGGTTGAAAATCCAATTTGTTGCATACTAGAATTGCTACTCCAGCTTTTTTCTTGGGTCCATTTGCTTGGTATATCTTTTTCCAGCCCTTTACTTGGAGATAATGTCTATCTTTTTTGCTGAGGTGTGTTTCTTGTAAACAGCAGAATGTGGGATTCTGTTTTCGCATCCATTCTGCTAGCCTGTGCCTTTTTATTGGGGAATTGAGTCCATTGATGTTGAGAGATATTAATGACCAGTGATTGTTACTTCCTGCCATCTTGATGTTGGTAGAAATAGTGTGTGAGTGAGCTTCTTTCCTTTTGTTTTTGCTGCAGGCATGCTATTTGCTTCCTGTGCTTTCTTGTGTGTAGTTAACCTCTTTGGGTTGAAGTTTTCCTTCTAACATATTCTGTAGAGCTGGATTTGTGTATACATATTGTTTGAATTTAGCTTTGTCATGGAATATCTTGTTTTCTCCATCTATGTTGATTGACAATTTTGCAGGGAATAGTAGTCTGGCCTGGCATTTGTGGTTTTTTAGGGTCTGCAAGATGTCTGTCCAGGCCCTTCTGGCTTTTAGAGTCTCTGAAGAAAAGTCAGGTGTGATTCTGATAGGTTTGCCATTATATGTTACTTGACCCTTTTCCCTAGCAGCTTTTAAAATTCTTTCTTTGTTCTGTACATTTAGTGTTTTGATTATTATGTGGCGGGAAGATTTTCTTTTCTGGTCTAATCTATTTGGGGTTCTGTAAGCTTCTTGTACAGTTATAGGCATCTCTTTTTTTAGATTTGGGAAATTCTCTTCAATGATTTTGTTGAAGATATTTTCTGGTCCATGGAGGTGGGACTCTTCCCTTTCTTCTATTCCTATTATTCTGAGATTCCATCTTTTCATTGTGTCCTTGATTTCCTGAAGGTTTTGTGTCAGGACTTTTTTAGATTTGACATTTTCTTTGACAGATGTATCCATTTCTTCAATTTTATCCTCTGAGCCTGAAATTCTTTCTTCCATCTCTTGTATTCTGTTGGTGATGCTAGTGTCTGTAGTTCCGATTCTTTTCTTAAGGTTTTCCAGTTCTATGGATGTCTCAGATTGGATTTTCTTCATTGCTTCAACTTCCCTTTTCAGGTCTTCCATTCCTTTAAGCGCTTTATTCATTTCCATCACCTCCTTTGCAGTACTTTGTTGTTGCTCTCTGAGGTATTTGATTTCCTCCCTTAGGCCTTCTATTATTAGTATAAGCGTAGGATTAAGGTCATTTTCCTTTGCTTCAATTGGGTTCAGCTGTCCAGAGTTGTCTGTAGCATTATTGCTAGGATCTGGAGACATCCTATTGTTTTGGGTTTTTTTTACCATGTTCTTGCGCTGACCTTTTGTCATCAGATGGACCCAGGTGTTATCTGTTTGTTTCTTTTGTTACCTGACCTTGGTGCTCAGGAAAACTCCCTGCCCTGGGGGTTGGCTGATCCTGAGATCCTGGTATTTACCTCCAGATGGCGGGTAGATTCCTGTAATAGACTGACTGGCTCTCGGAGAGGAGGGTGGCTGCTGCTCTCCTCAACTGCTTGTGACCCAATTGGACCAATATAGAGGGGATTGGAGTGGGGAGAGGGCTAGCCTCTGAGGACCTGGGAGCTGACAGGTCTCCTCAGAAAGGCAGGTAGAGCTGTGGTTGGGTCTGTGTTCTCCTCTCACTGACCCAGTCATTCTGGCTCCCCAGCTGGGCTGACTATGCAGGCAGGGAGCTCCACCCACAACAGATGCCGGCCTCAGTGCGCCTGTTGCTGACTGCCTCAGATGCTTGGGTGCTAGGGTAAGTGACCCACCCGCCCCAGTATTTGTGGAGAACACACTTTCCCGGGCTCTGTTTGCAGGCAGTCTTGGCTCCTAATTGCTTTGCTGTGACTGGGTTAGGTCTCTGCCTCTCCGCTACAGTGCACACTGTGCCACCATGTTGGAAACTCTGGAAAAAAATAATCTCACTTACCTTTGCTCTTGTGGTGCGGCTCGAGTGCAGGCTGGATATCAGGCAGACAGGCGGGGCCGCTGGTCTGTGGCTGGAGCCGTGGGCTGGATCCGCTCCTGGGCTAGATCTCTAGCCAGATCTCCTCTCCAGACCGGTGACGGAGCTGGCTGATCTCAGGGTTGTGTTCCCGGGAACTGCGTGGGCTCTTTTACCTGGTGACCGGTCTCAATGTTCGCTGTGGGCATTCAGACACCGTCTGTGCTTCACTGTAGGCTAGGGGACCTCACATTCACTCCACAATGACTAATCTCATTCACCTACTCAGATGCACTGCTCTATGGTCGGCGCCATCTTGGATCCTCTGAACATTGATTTTTTTAATTTTTGTGGCAACTATATTGGATATGTTTTGATGGGTATTGCATTGAAACTGTAGATGTTTTTGGTAACAGGATTTTTTAATTAAAAAAATCCTACCAATCCAAGAGCATGAGAAAACAATGTCTTTTGGCTTAATCATCAATGTCTTAAAAGTAATTTTATTTTTCAAAATTACAAATCATACACTTGCCTGGTTAGAATTATCACAAGATACTGATTAAAGAAGAAAAGTTTGATCTTTGCAGTCCTTTCAGGAGCATTAAAAAAACCATATTCAACTCCCATTTAATAAAGTAAAGCATTCTGAAAGCAATTTGAAGGACATTTCTTGAACCAGATAAGACTTTCAAAATAGCACACAATTTAAGAAAACTTTGTATTGATTCTTTGTGAATTTCACACTATTCAGCCCAATTCCACTCATTTCCCCCTTCCCTTATACCCACCCTCCACACTTGCCACCTCCCCTACAAACAGAAAAACAATCTTGTATAAGCTGTAGTGTGTCACAGTGTTTCCCATAGTATACCATTTGTTCTCACTTCTTTGCTTGCAAATGTTCATTACAATGACTCCTTGGTATGATACAAGGCCTCTGGCTTCTGCTATTTTACCAATACTGGAACATCACTGGTACTTCTCTTGGATATCCTGTTGATGGCCCATGTCATAAAGATCCTTGTAGTTTTGGATCTGTAGGACAGCACCCTTCATGCACTCCAGCAGTTCATTGATGGGTTAGATGTTGAGGTGGGCCATTTCAAAGCCCTGGGTCTGAGAGATATCTGAGCTGGTCAGCCCAATTTCTGGCAACCCTCACAACCAGGTTCAGCTCTATCCTGATGCGCAGGTGAGATAAAAGGCCTGCTTTCCTTAGTGATGCAGCAGGTAAGGGGCAGGGGCAACTCTCCTGTGGTCATGACCCCAGGTGCATATCTTCTGCCTGCCTTAGGTGGCATGGGGCAAGGGGGGTTATCTCTCACTCACCCATGTCACTAATTGGCAGACAAGTGGTTGGGCCAGCCCTCCCACACTCATGACCTTGGGGCTGGTTTGCCCACATCCCCAACACCAGGGTCAGCTCTACTGTGCTGCCCAGGCAAGGTGCAGGGCTTGCTCTGCCTAGTGCTTCAGCTGGTGAGAGGTAGGAATAGCTCTTCTGCTCTCATGACACCAGGGCACTTGGCCCTGCAACAGGTGGTGAGAAGCATGCAGGGAGGAAGGTATCTCTCCCTCCTCTGTGCCACTGCATGAGAGACGAGTGGTTGGGACAGCTCTCCCATGTTCATATCCTTGGGCCAGTACACATGCACTCCAACAGTGTGCAGGACCTGCTCTCATAAGTACTTCATCTGGCTAGGGGTGGGGCCAGATTTCCTATTCTCATGTTCTGTGGGTCAGTCCTCCCATGACACTCAGGTAACAAAATGGAACAGTTGTATAAGACCCTCAGACATCAACTAGTCCCCAGTTAGGAGACCAGGGACTTCTGCTTGGTCTTTGGTGGTAACAGACCCTTGCTTCTGCAGGGCCATGAACCCAGGCCTGGCCCCTGGTGGCAGCACAGACCAGCACCCACTACAGTCCTGGGTGAAATTGCCAGCTACACACATCAGGATGTTTCTCACTACCCTCGAGTCTACAATTCTGCTTCTCTTCACTTTGCCCCCATCCTTATGTTTCTCTTTCTCCACCACTCACTTACTCCTTTTAGTGGCCCCTGGAATCTCTGAGTGCTTGGGGTCATCTCAGGAGTCATCTCTGGAGTGCTATGCCAACCTTGTACATTATGGCACTGGGCAGGGATCATCCTCTGCATGGTCTCTTTCCCCCTCCATGGGCATGTGTGGAGCCAGTCTGGTAGTCATCTCAGACTATCTCCCTATCAGGGCTAAGTGGTGCTGGATGGGATTGTCTCAGGCTCACTCCTCACATGGGCCCTCCCAGGATGCCCCATGAAGTGTCATCTGTGTCAGGCTCATTCCATCCCTGGGCACATAGGCCAAGGCAAGATTACTCTAGCCTATGTCTCTTCCTGTCCTGGCAGCCTGTCTGGTTCTCCATGGCACCAGACTGGTGGTCCTCTCAGGCTCATGTGTTTTTCTGGAAATAGTAAGCTACTGAATGATTATTCAGATGTTCTCTCCTTTCTGTTACCTACTGATGCACGTGTGACACAGCAGTAAACACCTGCAATACCTCTAGGGGCAGGACAGCATACAGTTCTTCGTAGAAACCAAAACCCTAACAACCTCTTGCATCATTTTAATGGTTTAATATCTGTGCACATTACCTTTCCTAAATAATATTTTTAAATGAAGGAAATCCCACGAGCTCTGTTATTTTGACTTCTATAAATGAGCCTATTTTTTAACTATTATAATTCGAGAAAAACAGCTATAGAGTTGCAAGGATGGTTCAGTGGTAAAGGCATCTGGCACCCAGTCTGACCAGCTGAGGATGATCTCTGCAACCCGTGTGGTGGGAGGAGAGAACTGGCTCCTGATTACTGACCTCTGACATCCATCTCCAAGCAGTGACATAACATGGAACCTACATATACGCACAAAATAAAAATTCAAATATAATAAAAAAATTGAAAGAGGAAATTTGAGAATAATTGGAAATAATGAAATTGTTTCCAAGTTTATGAGGATTTATGAACTCAGTCAACTTTGAGGAACAGGTGAAGAGAGGGGACCACTGGGTTCAGTCACCTAAATCACCTCAGTTTCCAAGATGTCATTTTTAAAATAGTTTGAATTAAGGTGTCCTTTGATAGGTGCATGGAAGTAATGAATCCACTATCCATAAAGTAAATAAATACCCATAACTTTACAGGCATTGGTAAGGGGTCTCTGTGGAGACATCAGTATGGTACCACCAACCACAAGGGTTTTCCTTGAGCTTCGATCAACTCAATTTACAAAATCTCTATTTCAAGAACAAATCATCTATTTTTGTCAATCACATGGCATATTCCCAGGCTGCTGAACCATGGCCAGGTGTTTGAATTAGGACTTCTCTGTGCTTACTACTATGATGGGTTGAGGGGGACAGACTAGTAGGGCAAGTGTCCACAATACTATTCTAAGGGAGACCAGGCCAGGCACCCAAAGAGTTATATTGATGCAAAATGTCTGTAGAGACAGCACGAACTCAGTGAAGGCAGAGGTATGGAGATCTAGAGTTACATGGATTAATAGTTCAAGTCAAAATGGCCCTGATAAACTCAAATGTTTGAATATTTATTCTCTGGTTGGTTCAACTCTTTAGGAAGTATTAGAAGGCCCAACCTTGTTAAAGGGATTGTGACACTGAGAGTAGGCTTTTAGGTTTCAAATGACAGAGGCATTCCCAGTGTCTTCTCTGCCTCCTGCTCTGGATCCAGATATGAGCTCTCACTTGTTTCTGTCTCCATGCTTTTTTTCCACCACCATAAACTTTAACCCTCTGAAACTGTAAACCCAATTAAATGCTTTCTTTTAGATATTTTCTTGGTCATAGTGTTTTGACAATGAAATTAATAAATAAACATTAACTAAGAAGGAAGATACTACCAGGAAATGAACTGTTGCTGTGACAGTTCTGCCCTATTCTTTTAAAAAAGAGGAATGTTGCTTTTAGAGGAATGTGAAAGACTTTGGGTTATTGGACTGGATTTAATGGCCCATATAGTAGCAGTTTGGAACATTGCAGACAGCCACATGGAGGGTGGAGGTTCAGCCACAATGACATTACTCTACAATTATGAACCCCAACACTCTGAAATCATAATTCCAATTAAACATTTCTTTAATAAATTTCCTTGAACATAGCATTTTGTCACAGCAATGGGAAAATAACTAATAAACATGGATTGGGAGCTACTCAAATATATAGCCTTCTTTTACTTTCATAAATACAAAGTATTTCTACACAAGAGGGTCAATGGGCATATATGGATGTAAAAATGGTACCACTGATACATCATTATTGCTCTTTTGGTTTTGTGCTGTGTACCTGAAATGGGATCATTTTCAAAAATTAAATATTTGTTTTTTCTCTTTATTCCTTCATTCCTTCCTTTTTCCAGTCTACCTTTCTTCTTCCCATTCTACATTCATTCTTTTCTTTCTTTCTCCTCCTCCCCCTTCTTCATATGTTTCTTTCTCTATGTTCCTCCTCTCTTTTTCCCACAACTTCCTTTTGTTCCACATATTTCTTTTCTTCACTGGATATTATATATGTGATGTATACAGCTATCTGCTGTGTGAAGTACATGCTAGTGTCTCTACATTTGAATCTATATATGCATGTGGAAGTCCTATATGTATGACAGTCTTTCAATTTCTCTCCATAATAATTATTGAGGTGGCTAGAATAGGTTGACAATGGGTTCCAGAGATCTGTCTACAGCCACCTGCCCAGTCCTGGTGTTACAGGCATACATAACTCTCCCTGAAGTTTTCACATTGGTTCTAGGGATACATCTCATGGTCTCAAGCTTACACATTTGAGAAATATTTACAATTATGGTTATATCTCTTGACACAATCTTAAAAACAATGGGTTTGTCTGAACAAATAAATATATTACCACTTAGTATCATGGACATCTACAGCAGTTGAAAGAATACACTAAAGAACAATAAATAAACCACAAGCTCCAATGGAAGTCAAGTAAAACAGATATTTTAAGAACAATGCAAATTCAAAATGATGAACATGTATTTAATCCAAGGAATCAATATGCACAGCCTGGAGGATTACATGTATGAAACTAACTGAGTTACATAGCAAGTTGTACACCCAAAACAGGAACATAGCGAGAATATTCACTTTCCCAACCAAAACAAAACAAAAACCAAAAATCCCCAAACTATCAAGTAAATTGTTAAAAACACACAAAACTAATATAACTGCTATAATATTGAATATTTATACCTATATTTTATCAATATTAGAAAGTGAAAACAGGCATCCATCTCTTCATACATTAAAGTGTATATTGAAACCTATTCTAGATAAAGCCCAAGACAATGTCATGGTGGCATATCTTCTTATAGATTAAAATTTTCATGATGTAAAAACTTATTTTGGTTCATGTTCCTGGGTGGTAGTTCTTCTGGCTTGGGTCACTGGAGGGTCATAGACAATGAACACACACATTTCTGCCTGTTGGGATTCTTGAATCTCCTGTCTGGCATACAGTGTAAGGTTGTGGACAATGTCCCCATGAATTTAGCAACAAGGTTGAAGTTGAACAAGATCCAAGTCCCAACTGAGGTTGGAACACTAGTGAGAATTGTTCTCTCCCTGGCTTCTGCTAAGCCTTAAGGGCATATATAAAACCTAAGCTCTGGCTACAAGGGAAGTCACACAGACAGGCCTCTTATCTTTCCCCATGCATCAGAATGTAAAAGAAGCTGGCCCACAGTTAAAAATGGGAGAGTTCAGGCTAAGAGAGAATGAGGGGGGGGGTGTCAATGATTTGGACAGAGAAACAGAGGAGAGCCATGACCCATCTCAAGAGCATCTGCTTATAGATCTTAGAGAATCATGAACTTTGCAAAGTAAGCTTTAATAAAGGTTTACAAAATAGCGGCATTAGGTCATGATTTCACCTGAGGGAGTTTTAGCCTCTGGGGAAGGGGCCTCCTTTGTCTGTGTCAGCACTTGTCCTAGAACCTGGGCCCCTGACTCAGGCAGGCAGAGCCAGAGGTTTTGCCTGGACTCGGTCCCCTGATGTGGACCTCCTCATCACCATGGATTGATCCTCTGGAACACTTACCGGCGAAAAACACCAACTCCCCTCCCCACTGTGCTGTCGAGCCATCTCACCCATCATCCCCTGACCGCTGGACCCATCACTGCAACTGCAGGGCTCCCTTTTTTTTGGAAACATCGTCTACCCAGGAGACAGAGACAAGATGGGCCCAGATCCCGTCAATCCCCCTTGGGACACACATCAGGTGATCTTAGAGCTCTCATAAGCTCCATCCCTGCCCAAGAGAACTTTTCCAGGGATCACGTTTTGCATCTGGGCTCCTGGAGGTCATTCATCCAACTATAACAGGAAAGGTTGTGACTACTGCCTCTTGTGTTTAAATACATCATTCTATACCCTCTTAGCTTAGAATTTATGCTAAAAAAATCAAGCAAGCCAAAGTATATATGAATATACCATATGGAAATATGCTGCTTCAGATTCAAAATTGAAAAGAACAATATAAACATGTCTGTCATAAATATTAATTAAAATACAAAAATTGGTTAATTTCAAAATATTTTAATATTTCTGAATTTCATATGATGCATTTTAATCACATTCAACTGAAACTTCTTCAATGAACATCTGAAGGATCCACCCTCACATCCCTACACTCACCAAACTTAGTGTCCTATATTTTTTATTGATTAAGTTATTTATTTACTTTACATGTCAATCACAGCTTCTCTTTCTTCATCTCCTCCCAGTCCCTACCTCTTCCCTCCCTACCTTTCCATACACCCCTTGTTCTCTTCTCCTCAGAAAAGGTTAGGCCTCCCATGTATATCAAAGATTCTTGGCATATCAAGTCTCAGTAAGACAAGGCACATCTCTACTATTGAGGCTAGACAAAGCAGCCCAGTTAGGAGAAAGGGATCCAAAGACAGGCAATGTAGTCAGAGACAGCTCCGACTCTTGCTTCACATGTTCCATATGAAACACAGCTGCACAACTGCTACATGTTTCCTTTAATTTTATAACTTATTGAGACCAATTTGTGCTTCCTGTACAGTCCCAGTTGTGGTACCATCCACTGGAGCACAGGTAGTCCACCAGCCAGAAAGAAAACCGAGTCTCACTCCACCAAAAGCCATCAGCTGTTCATAGCTCTATTATGGGTAGGGGTTGGTAAAGCCCGTAACTTTCTATGTTAAAAAGTTTAGTGACTTGAATTTATACTTTAATTTAGGTCTTATGCAGGCAACCGCAGTTGTTGAAAGTTCAGCAGTACAATTATTCTATCACACACAGAAGACAATAGATCACTATACTCATCCCTGACCTCTGGTTCTTAGAGTCTTTTTGCCAACTGTGATGTTCCTAGAGCTTTGAGGGTAGGGCAGAGGAAGAGTTGTGGTGAGGAATACTCATGACAAATTATGTTTAGAAGAGCCATATGGAAAGCTACATTTTGATAATCTTTACATGTTCATATGAAAACATACACTACATTGGTGAGTATGCTACTTTCCTTAACCAAAGGTGTCTAGTAAATAGCCCATTATCAAATGTAGACTATTTACCCTCAGATTGTTCATCAGATGTATCCTAAAGACCACCGAAAAATACTGTCATTATTCTTGATTATTAACCAGAAAATGATAGTGAGATTCCTTTTTAAAATTTAGTTATTTACTTATTCATTTTATATCCTGATCATATCTCCCTCCCTCCTCTCCACCTGTTCCCATCCTCCCACTCTCTAATCTTCCCCCTCCCCTTCTCCTCAGAAAAGGGGACCCACCCATCAACCCATCCAGGCTCTTAAAGTCACTTAAGGACTAAGAATATCCTCTTCCAGTGAAGGCAGACAAGGCAACCCATCTAGAGTAAGGTGATCCTCAAACAGACAACACAGTCTATGTCAGGGACTGTTTCTGCTCCACTTGCTAGGTAATTGACATGAAGACTGAGCTGCCCATCAGTCTCATATGTGTAGGGGGCCTAGGTCCAGACCGTATATGCTGTTTTGCTGGCGCTTCAGTCTCTGTAAGCCTCCAGGGGCCTAGTCTAGTTGACTCTGTTAAAGCTCTTATCCCCTCTGGGTCCCTTTATTCTTCCTCCCACTCTTACACAAAACTCCCCCAGCTCCACTTATTGTCTAACTGAGAGTCTCACCATCTGCTTCGATCTGCTTCTGGGTGGAGCCTCTCAGAAGGTAGTTATGCTAGGTGCCTGTCTCCAGGCATAGAAAAGTAGCATTAATAGTGTCAGGAGTTGGCTCTCTCCCTTGGGGTGGGTGTCAAGGTGTGACAGTCATTTTTCGGCCATTCCCTGAGGCTCTGCTCCATCTTTATCGCTATACATCTTGGATTCAGGGTAAACTACAGATCCAAGGTTTTATGGGTAGGTTGGAGTCCCCCTCCCTCTACTGGAGTCCTCTCAGGCTAAGAAAGAGGTGGCAACTTCTGTCTCCATTTTCTCTGTTGCTAGGATTCTCACCTATGGTCGGTCACCTTCCCATCCTCCCAGGAGAATACCCTTTTGCTGGTCTCCAACTTGTTTCAGAGATGCCTGCCCCATCGGTTTCCCTTTTCATTCCCGGTTTTCTCACCTCTCACCCCCAATCTCACCACACCTGATCCCCACTCTTGTTCCACTCCTCATAACCCTCATGTTAAAAGTGGCTTTTGTTATTTCTGTTTTATTATACAGTCTAATTAATTTTACTGTACTTAATACCTCTACCTCCATTCCAATCCTGTTCTTTCCAACCCCTCAACACTACGTAGGAGAGAAAGAAGGTTAAAGGAAAAAGGAAAAAGTTCTCTTTGAGCTACTTTATACTGTTTAGGGTCATTGGGATCTTTGGGGAAATACCAATGTCAGTAGTCAGGGTATCCAGAAGTCAGTCAAACCAGCAATACACAGAAAACTAGCAGACATATCTCAGGACGAGCCAACAGCAGTTTTGGGGGGGCTCCATCGGGGAGAGCAACAACCTCTTCCTTCTTCAGAGTGGCCCCCTTTTTCTCTGGGCTCTGGGTTTTTATACTTGTTTCTTGGGTTCTCAGAATTGACTTTCTGCAACTGGCTAAGCCACATCTCTGTTAGAATGGCAATATATAGTTAACACCTGTGTACTAACTGAGGCAGGTCCACCTGGGATGAAAACAAAAACATTCTCATATCATAATTGGGTTTTTTAAATAAGCAAAACTCTTACCATTATCTCCCACTTAGTTCCTTTTTTTTCATCCACTGCCTATGTTTATTTTATTTCCCTTCTGAGTGATATTCAAGCAGTTTCCCTTGGGCCCTTCTGGGAACTTGGTTTTTTTTGGGCCAGTGGATTGTAAGATGGTTATCCTATACAATATGGCTTATAAGTGAGTACATGCCATATGTAGCTTTCTGGAGCTGGATTACCTCACTCAGGATGATCTGTCATAGTTCCTTACATTTGCCTGGGGATTGCATGAATTCCTTGTTTTAAGTAGTTGAGTAGTATTCCATTGTGTAAATGTACCATAGTTTCTTTATCCATTCTTCGGTTGAGGAACATCTAGGTTGTTTCCAGTTTTTGGCCATTATGAATAAAGCTTCTATGAACACAATTGAGCAAATGTCCTTGTTGTTTCATGGTGCTTCTTTTTGGTATATGCCAAGGAGTGATGCAGCTGGGTCCTGAGGTAGAACTATCCCACATTTTCTAAGAAACTGCCAGATTGATTTCCAAAGTGGTTGTACAAATTTGCACTCCCACCAACAATGGAGGAGTGTTCCTCTTTCTCTGTATCCTTGCCAGCATGTGCTATTTTTTTACTGTTTATTTATTACTTTTTAATTACATTTACATCTCCATCACAGTTCCCTCCCTCTACCCTTCCTGGGACCACTCTCTCACCCTCCCACCCTCTCCCCCTTCCCCCACTTAACCTATTCCTCTGGTGTGGTGTGCCCTACATATAAGCCCCCTTCAGTTCAGCAGCCATATGAGGGCTAAGCACTTCCTCTTGCACTGGGGGCCTACATGGCAGCTCCACTAGGGCAAAGTATCCCACTAACAAGTAACAGAGTCTATGTTCCTGTTCCTTTCAGTCTGTTGGTTGTAGGACAGTTATCCTGTACTATATTGCTAAAATCCAGTTATAAGTGAATAGATGCCATGAGCATCTTTCCGGGTCTGGGTTAGCTCACTCAGGATGAGCTCTTCTAATTCCATCCATTTGGCAGCAAATTGCATGATTTCCTTTTTTCTGATGGCTGAGTACTAGTCCATTGTATAAATGTACCACAGCCTTTTAATACATTCTTCAGTTGAGGGACATCTGGGTTGTTTCAAATTTCTAGCTAATACAAATAAAGGTGCTATGAACATAGTTGAGTAGATGTCCTTGTGGTTTGGTGAGGAATCATTTGGATGTATACCCAGAAGTGATATAGCTGGGTCTTGAGGTAGAGATATTCCAAGTTTCTAAGATATTGCCAGACTAATTTCTGTAGTGTTTGTACAAGTTTGCACTCCCACTAGCAATGGAGGAGTGTTCCCCTTTCTCCACAATCTTGCCAGCATGTGCTGTCATTTGAGTTTTTGATCTTAGCCATTCTGACAGGTGTGAGATGGAATCTCAGAGTTATCTTGAGTTGTATTTATCTGATGGCTAAAGATGTTAAGCATTTCTTCAAGTGTCTCATGGCCATTAGGGATTCCTCTTTTGTGAATTCTTGGTTTAGCTCTATACCCCATTTTTTGATTGGGTTGTTTTGTTTCTTGGTGTTTAATTTCTCAATTTCTTCATAAAATTTGGTTAGATCTCTGTCAATTATGGGATTGGTGAAGATCTTTTCCCAATCTGTAGGTTGCCACTTTGTTCTAATGACAGTGTCCTTTGCCTTACAGAAGTTTTCAGTTTCATGAGGTCCCATTTATTGATTGTTGGTCTTAGAGCCGGAGCTATTGGTATTCTGTTCAGGAAGTTCTCATCTGTTTCAATGAGTTTGAGGCTTTTCCCTACTTTTTCTTTTATTAGATTTAGTGTGTCTGGTTTTATGTTAAGGTCTTTGATCCACTTGGACATAAGTTTTGTGCAAATTAATAAATATGGATCTATTTGAATTCTTTTACATGTTGACATCCAGTTAGACCTGCACCATTTGTTGAAGATGCTGTTCCTTTTCCATTGTATGGTTTTGGCTTCTTTGTCAAAAATTGTGTTCATAAGTGTGTGGGTTTATTTCTGGGTCTTTGATTGAATTCCATTGATCAATTGGTCTGTTTCTATACCAGCACCATGCTGTTTTTATTACTATTGCTCTGTAGGATAACTTGAAATCTGGGATGGTGACACCTCCAGATGATTTTTTTTTAATTATATAGGATTGATTTAGCCATTCTGGGTTTTTTGTTATTCCATATGAAGTTGAGTATTGTTCTTTCAGGGTCTGTAAAAATGTGTTATTATTTTGATAGGAATTGCATTGAATCTGTATATTGTTTTTGGTAGGATGACCATTTTTATTATGCTGATCCTACCTATCCATGAGCATGGAGATCTTTCCATCTTCAGATGTCTTCTTCAATATCTTTCTTCAAGGACTTGATGTTCTTGTTGTGGGTCTTTCACTTGCTTGGTTAGAGTTACCCCCAGATATTTTATATTGTTTGTGGCTATTGTGAAGGATGTTGTTTCCCTGATTTCTTTCTTGGCCCATTTATTTTTTTGTAAGAAGAAGGGACACCGATTTTTTTTTTAATTAATTTTGTATTCGGCCACCTTGCTGAAGGTATTTTTCAGTTGTAGGAGTTTTCTGGTAGAATTTTTGGGTCACTTATGTATACTATCATATCATCTGTGAATAGGGATACTTTGATTTCTTCCTTTCCAATTTGTATCCCTTTGATCTCCTTTAGTTGTCTTATTGCTCTAGCTAGAACTTCAAGTACTGTGTTGAAGAGATATGGGGAAAGTGGGCATCCTTGCCTTGTCCCTGATTTTAGGGGAAATGCTTTAAGTTTCTCTCCATTTAATTTGATGTTGGCTACTGGCTTGCTGTATATATCCTTTATTATTTCTAGGTATGGTTCTTGTATGGCAGTTCTCTCCAGGACTTTTAGCAAGAAGGGGTGTTGGATTTTGTCAAAGGTTTTTTCAGCATCTAGAGAGATGATCATGTGGTTTATTTCTTTCAGCTTGTTTATATGGTGGATTACATTGATGGATTTTCAAATGACTCCTCACCGAATTACAAGGAAGTTTCCTCATCTAGCAGCCTTATTTGTAATAGCTAGAAACTGGAAACGACCCAGATGTCCCTAGACCGAAGAATGGATTAAAAAACTGTGGTACATCTACACAATGGAAAATTACTCAGTCATCAGAAACAATGAAATTATGCAATTTGCAACGAAATGCATGGAACTAGAGAAGCTCATCCTGAGTGAGCTAACCCAGACTCAGAAGGATGCTCATGGCATCCATTCACTTATAGTTGGATTTTAGCTATATAATAGTACAGGATATCTATACTACAACCAATGCACCAAAGGGAACATGGACATAGACTTTTTTTGTTTGTTTGTGTGTGTGTGTTTAGTTTTTTTCTCCCTGGCAATGAGACACTTTTCACTGGTGGTACTGCCTTGTAGGCCCCCAGTGTATGAGGAGGCTTTTAGCCCTCATATGACTTCTGAACTGGGGCGGGGGACTGTTATATAGGGACACTCCTCTCCAGAGAAGTGAGATGGAAGGGTTAGGGGGTAGAGGGTGGGAGGGAGGGGCTTGGAAGGGAGGAAAGAGGACAACATGATGGAGATGTAACTTGAAGCAACAAATAAATAAATTTAAAAAAATTGATAGATTTTGGTATGTTGAACCATCCCTGCATTCCTGGGATGAAGCTTACTTGATAATGGTGTATGATAATTTTGATGTGTTCTTGGATTCAGTTTGCAAGTATTTTATTGAATATTTTGCATCTAGGTTCATGAGGGAAACTGGTGTGAAATTCTTTTTCTTTGTTGAGTCTTTGTGTGGTTTAGGATCATGGTGACTGTGGCCTCATAGAATGAGTTTGGCAGTGTTTCTTGTTTATATTTTGTGGAGGAGTTTGTAGAGTGTTGGTATTAGCTCTTTGAAAGTCTGGTAGAATTCTGTGATGAAATCATCTGGTCCTAGGCTTTTTTTGGTTGGAAGACTTTTAATGACTGCCTCCATTTCCTTAGGGCTTATAGGACTGTTTAACTTGTTAACTTGATCTTGATTTAACCTTGGTAGGTAGCTTTTCAAATCTTGTGGAGTATAGGTGTTTGAAGTAAGACCTAAAGATTCTTTGAATTTCTGTTGTCTGTTGTTATTTCTCCCTTTTCATTCCTGATTTTGTTATTTTTTCCTCTGTCTTTTAGTGAGTTTGGCTAAAGGTTGGTCTATTTTGTTGATTTTTTCATAGAACCAACTCTTGGTTTCATTGATTGTATTGTTCTTTTTGTTTCTAAGTTGTTGATTTAAGCCCTGAGTTTGATGATTTCCTGCCATCTGCTCCTCTTGGGAGTGTTTGTTTCTTTTTTTTTCCTAGTGCTTCCAGTTCTGCTGTTAAGTTGCTAATATGAACTGTCACAATTTTCTTTTTGAAGGCACTTAGTGCTATGAATGTTCCTTTCAGCACCGCTTTTCACTGTGTCCCATAGGTTTGTATATGTTTTGTCTATGATTTCATTGAATTTTAGGAAGTCTTTGATTTCCTTCTTTATTTCTTCACTAACCCAGTAGTCATTTAGTAGATAGTTGTTCAGTTTCCATGAATGTGTAGGTTTTTTGTTATTTCTGTTGTTTTGAAGTCCAGCTTTAATCCATGGTGGTCTAATAAGATACAAGATTTCAATTTTCTTGTATCTGTTGAGGATTCCTTTGTGTTCAACTATATAGTCAATTTTGGAGGAGGTTCCATGCAGTGTGGAGTGGAAGGTATATCGTTTTGTGTTTGGGTGAAACATTCTGTAGATATCCGTTAGGTCCATTGGTTCATGACCTCTGTTAGGCTCATTATTTCTCTGTTTGGTTTCTGTTTTGATGACCTGTACATTGGTATGAGAGGGATGTTGAAGTCTCCCACTCTTAATGTGTGGTTTGATCTTTAAAAGAGTTTCTTTTACAAATGTGGGTGGCCTTGTATTTGGGGCATAGATATTCAATATTGAGATGTTATCTTGATCAATTTTTCCTTTGACTAGTATGTAGTGTCCTTTCCTATCTTTTTTGATTAATTTTGGTTGAAAGTCTATTTTATTTGTTATTAGGATGGCTACTGCAGCTTGCTTCCTAGGACGGTTTGTTTGAAAAACCTTTTCCTAGCCCTTTACTGTGAGGTAGAGTCTATCTTTGTTAGTGAGGTGCATTTATTGTATGCAGCAAAATGATGGGTCTTGTTTCCAGATCTATTCTGTAAGCCTGTGTCTTTTTATTGAGGAGTTGAGTCCATTGATGTTCAGAGATATTAATGACCATAGGTTGTTATTTCCTATTATATTTATTTAGCTGTTTGTTGTGTGTTTGTGTGTTTCTTTTGGTTGAGCTTCAGTGGAGTTTTTTGTTTCCTGTGTTTTCTTGGGTGTAGTTATCTTCTCTGGGTTGGAATTTTTCCCCTAGAATCTTCGGTATAGATGGATTTGTGGGTAGATATTGTTTAAATTTGGTTTTGTCATGGAATATCATGTTTTCTCCATCTATATTGACAGAAAGTTTCATTGGGTATAGTAGTCTGTGCTGGCACCTATGTACTCTTAAGGTTTGTAGGACGTCTGCCCAGGCCTTTCAGGCTTTTAGAGTTTCTGAGGAGAAATCAGGTGTAATTCTGATGGGTCTACCATTATATGTTTCTTGACCTTTTTCTCTTACAGATTTTAATATTCTTTCTTTGTTCTGTACATTTGGAATTTCAATTATTATGTGGTGAAAGGAATTTATTTTATGGTCTAATCTGTTTACTGCTCTGTATGCCTCTTGGAACTTTACTGGCGTCTCTTTCTTTAGGTTTGGGAAATTTTCTTCTATGATTTTGTTGAAAATATTTCCTGGACCTTGGAGTCGGGATTCTTCTCTTTCCTCTATGCTTATGATTCTTAGGTTCCATCTTTTAATTGAGTCCTTGATTTCTTGGATGTTGTGGGTGAGAACTTTTTTAGATTTCTCATTTTCTTTGGTTGTTGTACTGATTACTTCAATGGAGTCTTTCATGCCTGAGATTCTGTCTTTCATCTCTTGTATCTTATTGGTTATACTCATGTCTGTAGTTCCTGTTCTCTTTCCTTAGTTTTCCACCTCCAGGATAATCTCTGCTTGTGTTTTCTTTATTGCTTCCATTTCCAATTTCAAGTTTTGAACTGTTTTATCCATTTCCTTCTCCCATTTGGTTGTCATTGCCTGCTAATCTTTCAAATCTTTCATAGCCTTGTCTCTTTCCCACTCTTGTTTGACTGAGTTTTCTTGGAAGAATCTAATGAAATTCTCAATTGCTTTCATTTGTAAAATTGTGGATTCTTTAAGTTCTTTCTTATTTTCTTCTCCTAAGGTCTCTATTATTGTCCTAAGAAAAGATTTGTCATTATTTTCATGTATCTCATCTGTGGTGTGATGGTCAGGACTTCCTCTACTAGCACAGCTGAATTTTGTTGGAGTCATATTTCCCTGACATTTGTCAGTTCTGTTCTTTTACTGGCCTTTAGCCATCTGGTTGTACTTAGCTGCTTGTTCTAGGTGCCTTCTGGTCTTGGTGCTAAGGAGGAAGTTTTGGTATAGAGGTCTTACAATCTTGGTGAGCTGTAGCTCTCCACAGGCTGAATGGGGCCTTGTTTTGGGGGCTAGTTCTTAGTGGACTTCCCAGGGCTCACCGCTTCCTGTTGTGTCGGGGCAGTTTGTATTATTCCCACCTACAGGTGCCTGAGATCCAGCTGGTCTTCCTAGTGATGTCATTGGGGGTGGCAGGTCACTGACTGTAGGCTAGAGCTGAAGTTCCCCTGTGGCTTATGCATCAGGACTGTGATCATGTACTTCTTAGGAGGATTCAGAGAAGCTCAACTAACTGCCTTTTCTTGGCCAAAATCACTGCTGCAGTCCAGCCTGCCTGAGCTGGCATGGCTTCTTGCAGTTTTCCTGTAGCTAGGGCATCAGGAATGTGGTCACAACCATGGTTGTGGTCCTCCCTGGCTGCTTTCATGGGGATCTCAATTTCAACCTGTGTCTCTCAGTCAAAAGCTCTGTGGTCCAGTGCTGCCTACTCGCTGGGGCAGCATGCAATGGTCCAGAGCTGCTTCATTGCTCCAGACCCTGATCTAGATGCTGTAGAATGAGGCTGTAGACTGCATGCCCTGCCAAAATGGGTGCAGGCAGAGCGTTCCAATATAGAGTTCACAAGGCGTCTATAGAACTTGGACTCAGTGGAATCTCAGTCGCCTTTTCCCTGCCAGAAGCACTGTGTTGCAGAGCAGCCTGCCTAGGTTGGCAGGGCTTCTAACAGTTTCCCTGTAGCTAGGCTGTCAGAACTGTGGTTATGGTCCTCCAAAGCTACTCTCAGGGGTGTCTCAGGATCAATCTGTACCTCTCTGTAAGAAGCTCTGTGGTCCAGTGCTGCACAGTTGCTTGGATAGCACACAATAGTCCAGAACTTCTTTACTTCTCTAGCTAAGGATCTGGATGGTTTGGATTGAGGTTGTAGACTGAGTGCCCTGCCAAAGTGAGCACAGGCAAGGAGTCTATAGCACTTGGACTTAGGGGAAGCTCAGCCACCTTTTCCCTGCCTGAAGCCTTGTGTTCCAGAGCAACCTTCCTGTGTAAGCAGTGCTTCTAACAGCTTACCTGTAGCTAGAATGTCAGAACTGTGGTGTTGACCAAGCTACTCTCAGGTGCGTCTAGAGTCAAAGTGGTTGTGGGCAAGAAGTCCCAATATGGAGTTCACAATGTGTCTACAGCACTTGGACTCAGGGGGAATCTCATCCTCTTTTTCCTGTGAGATGGTATATTCTTTGTGTTTGGGTGAAAAGTTCTTTAGATATAAAATCCATTTTATCTATGACATCTTCAAGTTTCATTATTTCTCTGTTTAGTTTCTATCTTGATAACCTGTTCATTGATGAGAATGGAGGGTTGAAGTTTCCCACTATTAATATGTGGGGGTCAATGTGTGGTTTAAGTTTTAGTAATGTTTCTTTTACACATGTGGGTGACTTTGCAATTAAGGAATAGATATTCAGAATTGAGATGTCATATTGATGGAATGTTCCTTTGATGTGTATGAAGTGTCCTTCCCAATCTGTTTTGATTAATGTAGGTTGAAAGTCTATTTTATTAGATACTAGAATGGGCACTCCAGCTTGCTAGTTTGGTTCAAACATTTTTCCAGCCCTTTAATTCGAGTCAGTGTCTATCTTTGTTGCTGAGGTGTGTTATTTGTATGCACCAGAATGATGGGTACTGTTCACACATCCATTCTATTAGCCTATGTCTTTTTTGGGGGAATTGAATCCATTGATGTTGAATCCATTAATGACCAATTGTTAGTTCACATTACTTTGATATTGGCAGTGGTAGTGTGTGTATGCTTCTATTCTTTTGGTTTTACTGAAGTTCAGTTATTTTTTATCTTTGTTTTCTTGGGTATAGTTCATCTCCTTGGAGTTTTCCTTTTAATATGTTCTGTAGGGCCAGGCTTGTGACAAAGTATTGTTTAATTTTTTTTCATGGAATATCTAGTTTTCTACATCTCTGCTGACTGGAAATGTTGCTGGCTATCGTATTCTGGGCTGGCATCTGTGATCTCTTACAGGGGTCATGACCCCTGCCCAGGCCCTTCTGGCTTTTAGAGTCTCTGTTGAGAAATCTGGTGTAATTCTAATAGGTCTGCCTTTATATGTTACTTGGCCCTTATCCCTTGCAGCTTTTAATGTTCTTTCTCTTTTTTTCTGTACATTTCATGTTTTGATTGTTATGTAGTGGGGGAATTTTGTTTTTGGTCCAGTCTCTTTGGTGTTCTGTAAACTTCTACATTTATAGGCATCTTTTTCTTTAGGTTAGGGAAGTTTCCTTCTATGCTTTTGTTAAAGATATTTTCAGGACATTTGATCTGGGAATCTTATCTCTTCTATTCCTTTCATTATTAGACTTGGTCTTTTCATATGTCCCAAATTTCCTGGATGTTTTACGTTATAAGACTTTAAGATTTAACAGCATTTTCCTTTCCTGAGAACAAGAATTCACCTTGGTCTTAGGATTCTTCCCTTTCCCCAGGTACCATGAAATTTTAACTTCCATCCCTAGTGTATATTTGTCTCATCAGATTTCCACTTGACAGACACCATCCAGGGATCACCTGAAGAGTACAAAGTACTGAACTCTGGACTTGTTGAAAACTGATGAAAACAATCCAAGTGATATAATTGTTCCCTGATCCTTTGGCTGGGTAAACTAATCAGATGCTTCTCAAAAATGCTTCATTGCACAGCCTTTGACTAACTTTTTTAGCCTTCCTGGTCCCTGACAACTAACACCCCAGTTTCAAATGGAAGTAGTTACTGAAGAGAGTATTTCATCCCTGCCCTCTTAACAGGCTAAAATGCTAAGTTAACAGTAAGTTCCCTTTGGGGACAACTTTTTGTTTTTATGCCAATCATTCTAGAGTAGTATAGACAAATTAGCAAAAGTAAAATAAAACCTGAAACCTGTTGGATAGGAAGACACAATAGAGATAAGGTGATAACTGGTTCCAGAGTCTCTTTGATCCTGCTTGGCTAAACACCTTGCTCACTGCATTAGCAAGACCACTGACCCTCCTTTTCCCCCCGCTCCTAATAGGGCTTTGCGTTCTTAATGCTTTAGTTATATTTATTCAGTGAAGATTAACTCAGTTAACCTCATGGTTTTAATTTACCCAGGAACCCATAGACAGAGATTTGTCTAATTATCTACAAGACAAAGAGGGTATGTTGGGAGCAGATAAAGGAAACTTGCCTTAAGTAATGCCATTTTGATTTCAGTCTCCATTTTACCTCAACTGGCCAACTCCTTCTCTAAGCAACAATAGTTCCCCAAAACATACTGCCTTTTCCTAACAGCAGAAAGGACAAATGAATTTGATTGGTTAGGGAAAAACACTTACATTCTATGTCAGTTGACAAAGATGGAACACTCAGGAAAGACCCTAATCCCCAATTTGTGATTGGTAAAAATCAAAATTGTAACTTGTCTCAGATACTTGAAATTGTTATAAACTGTGCTGCAGCCCTGCTCAGGGCTGCCAGAAGGAACAATGCTCCCATTTCTTTGACTGGTGGCCCTGACCAATCATCATCTCCACTTATGTGGTGTGAATAATAAAAGATTTTGCTGTTTCACAAACCCACTGATTTTCTGTCCCCATCCTCACGGTACACAGTGGACATGGTGTAACATAAAAGCCAGAAGGGTCTGGACCTTTGTGCTGCATACTCTTAAGAGATCATGGCTGGCAGCCCAGAACACTAAACTCAGCAAAATTTTCAAATCACTGTAGATGGAGAAAATGAGATATTCCTTGGTAAAGCCAAATTTAATCAATATATATCTACATATATCACAAGTATAGTCCAACAGAAGGTAGTAGAAGGAAAATTCCCACCTAAGGAGGTTAGCTACATTAATGAAAACATATAAAATAAATGATTACAAACAAACAAAATCAAAAAAGAGAAAACACACACACAAGCACACTCACATCCACACGCACATTCACATGCACACACACACACATATACCCATACACATCATCATCAACAACAACAAAATAAAAGGAATCAATAACCACTGGCCATAGATATCAGGGAAAAGACTGTCCACTCTCTCCAAATATATTCAACATAGTACTTGAAGTTCTAGTTAAATCAATAAGAAAAAGTATACACACATGTAAACATATTGTGGATATAACTTGTGTCCAAAGATTTAATGTGATTTGTAATGAAGAGAACCACAGAAACATTAATGAAATTTAATGTCACTCTATTGCATTACTGAAAAATATCCATGACCTCTGGTCTTTGAAGAACGTTGGTCTAGTTGTTTATTAATTTCCTGTATATAATTAACTACAAATCATCAGAATGTGGGTTAGTGTGACCCCAACAGCTGTTGTATAGTTATTCATTCACTTACTACACAAAATTAAATCTGAAAAAGTAAACATATGAGTTAGTACTAATTGACTAGCATTGTCTTAGTTAATTATTCATCTTATACAGAAAATTAACTATGACGAATTCAAAATATGGGTTAGGATGACCCTTTGTGAATGGTCAAGTCAAGAGTACATTTGTATTTCCATGAACTTGTGAATACATGAATCTTTCTATTGGTGGTAGCAACCACTCCACCTCATGTCCTAGCACATAAAAACTGCAGGTTGGCATAATGGACTCACAACTGGACTCAAAAGAAGAACTCAAGTCTTCCCCTGCTAGGAAAAGTCAGAGAACAGATTTGTTGAAGAAAAAGAGCAATGGACCTGATTCCAAACATTTCCATGGAAACATGGACACTGTTAGTTGCAGTTCTCTTGCTGCTCTACCTGTGGAGAATGGGCTGGACTTTTCCCTTTTGTGGCTCTGTAGTTGGGATGATACGAAAGATCCTTGTTTTCTATTGGAAAATCAAAAGACATAAAGCAATGGAAATTCACACTACTACAGCTGAAAAACATTCTGCTATAAATCAAATCACTTACAATCACTGTGGTTTTCAGCCAAACATTCTCAACTCTTGTTGAGGAGCCAGTGTTGTCAGGCAAACAAGAGCATGCTTAACATGGTTATACTTAGCTGTTTTTCTAGGGTTGTCATATGTCATATTGGGATAGGAATTTGCATGATCTAGAACACCCAATGAGGGAGACTACAGTTGAGGTGTTAATCATTACTTAGGCTTTTGACTGCCTGTCCAGAGAGTTTTATTACAGAGATTATTAGATTACCAACAGAGTTAAGTAACTAAGTGCCTGTGACTGATCATTTCAGTACAGAAAGCTGGCATTGTGTTTTCTGGGAAGAAACAGGATATGCTTTATGTAGTTCATCCCATCAGGGTATCATTTGGGTAACATGTGGTGCTATTTGACTATTCTTGAAAAGGTGGAGACAACCATTCTTTCATCTCAGTATGTCACCAATGACAGACCAATATACCCATTCCTCCAAACTCCAACTTGGAGAAACATGAATTTATGAGCTTTGTACAGTAACTTGTTGGAAAGATTTTTTTTTTCAGGAGCATGAATGGTTCAAAGGCAGCTACAACCTCAAAACCCCACAAATGAACAGGTGACTTGCAAATGCTGTATCTATAATAATTTTTTTTAATTTAGTGCATGTGACTTTTTTGCCTACATGTATGATGGCTATGAAGATCAGAAGGCACTGGATTCCCAGTAACTGGAATTATGTTGTTGTGAGCTGTTGTGTGGATACTGAGAATTGAACCTGGGTCCTCTACAAGAGCAGCAAATGCTCTTAACTGCTGAGCCATCTCTGCAGTCCAAACCCTGCATTTCAAAACCTCTGAGCAGTTTGCTTGCTGCAGGACAGGGCAGGTCAGAGAGTCTTGTGAAGGGGCTCTCTCTGCTGGTTGGCTCTTCTTTCCTGCTGAGCAAACTCACTGTTCACAGCTTATATAATGATCAGGAGGCATCTTGTGGATTTTGTATTTCAGGTTACCCACGTTGGTGATGTGTGCTTACTTCCTAAGTCTGGTGAGATCCTCAGTCACATTCAAACTCAACTGTAGAAAGTTTTATTACATATTAACGCTAGGACTGAGACCATCAAGTGTTAACCTAAAAGTTTATAATAATAAGATGGAATGTGAAGGGGATATGTGCTCTGAAGTTTTATGCTATGTTCTGCCTACCTGTTACCTCAGTGGATAGACTGTTGTAGTTCTTAATATTTGTACTCAACAGTAAAATATATGTAGTTACATATTGTCTTCATAATACACATTGTAGAAATAACTAATTAAATTATGTTGGGCACCATTTGTAGAAAATGGTTAATTAAATTATTTACTTAGTATTTATATTATGTTTAATTGGTCGGTGGTGTTAATCCTTAACACACCATTATAAATGAGCACATGGAGATCAGATGGATTTTAACAAGTCTTGGCCTGAATTGAACAAACATAGTCCATCTAAACTAGCTCTTAATTCTATTTCTTAAATATGACCCCATATATACATAAGTCCTCTTGGTTGTTATTCTCTATGCTATGCTGATGTTCCAGGCCACAGAGAATGATCTTCTTTCATCCACCCTATCATGTGTCCTTTCTTCCTGCTCCAGCTGCTTGTCCTGGAGGAAGCTTACTCTAGTTACTGGAGGCTTCTTCTACCCATCAATCTCTCCGCTTCAGAAGCCTGCACCTTAGTCCTGTCTACCTCTGTCTTTGCCCAATCTTAGGCCTCAGCATTTATTCAACCAATCAGGGACAATGATTAGAAAACAAAGTAACAGACAGCAAGCAGGACCAATTAATTAACATTTAGAATGCATAACAACCCATCAATTCCCTCCTTTTGTCTAATAAAAAGGCTAAGTTTTTTAAACTCATACAGTAAAAATAGTAAGAACAAATACTGAACAATCAAGAAAACCATTTACAGAAGTAACACACATAATGTTTAGCCTATTTGTATCAGGCAAACTTGAAGAAAAAAAATCATCTATCATATGACTGCTGAACTGGGGTGGGGGACTGATATGTAGGGGCACTGCACTCCAGAGGAGTGGGATGGAAGGGATAGGGGGTAGAGGGTGGGAGGGCAGGACTGGGAGGGGTGGAAAGAGGGTACTGTGATGGAGATGTAACCTGAAGTAATAAATAAACATTAAAAAAATCATCTATCTATTTTGGTGAGTCTAAAGTCCTGAACCCAATATTTTCTATCGTATCCTACATTTCTAAACCTAAAGATTGTATTTAGACTTGAAAATCCTGTTTTAAATTCTAAACAACTTAAGTTCAATTGAAATTTTATATCTATTATGTCTTCAACCCCATCAAAGACATAAAATGGGATAAAGTTATTATTTAAGTGAGTAGGAAGTACAGGAGAGCAGCTTCCAAAAAAAAAAAAAATGACAGTTTGCTGCCTAGACAGATCCAGATATTTCTCCATACCATTGCAGCAGCATCTTCAGCCTCTGGCCAAGCATATCTCACAGACTATATTGTGCAGCAGGAAATAAAAAGGATTTTCCCACTTTGCCTCTGAAGAATTAGCCCATCTACTTACCTGAATTTAAACTCTGGTCCATCTTTGGAGTGTATATAATCTGTTGAGAGAGCAGGGGCATTTTTGCCCAGTGGGAATTATCTCCTGATAGAGATTTCTGATGCTCATTATCTCCTTCCAAGTCAAACACGAGCTGTCATGAGCTGACTGTCTTAATTCTAACAGTTCTTAAAATAATAAAAACATATTTAAATGGCATTTTCTATGTACCTCTGAGGGTTTTGAAGACATCTATTGATTTATTTATAAATCTACATATCTATCTATGTCTAAACAGGCTAACTGTATATTTTTAACCATTTACTATCTGTTTAACCTAGTAAGCCTATTTTGTGATACATTAAGACTAGTGTTTGACATGACCAGGAACTTGACTGACCAGCCATCAACCTGTATTACACAGGCTCCTAAATAGATTGCAATAGCAACCCATAAAAGGATTGGAAGTATACCTGTACTTTTACATGAGTTGTATAGGCACAATACCTTATATAAGAGGTGAAATATACATATATGTGTATCAAAATATAAAATTCTATGCCAATGAATCAAAAATTAACCTTATTTTTGTATCAATATACAAAATTCTATATCAATGTATCAAAAGAAAATCTTATTTTGAGAATAACAACAGTTTTAAGTTTCAGAGCAGATTCAATAATCTAACCTTATAACTTATCATTTCTATGTTATATTATATACCCATATTTCCCCTCTTTTTTCTTTTCAAATTTTCTCTCCCTATATAAGAGAAGATATAGAAAAGAAAAAGAAAGAGAAATCCTTGAGTCTAATCTCCTATATTTTGCTTAACAAGACCATTTAGCAACTTGTAACCAGTTCCCAAATGACAACATCTATGAACAAGAATCACCAACCCCATCTTTTGGGAATGGGGTGTAATTATCTTAAAATTGCTTCCTGCTGAATTGGGATATAAAAAATCTGATTGGGGGCCCAATGAAAATGGAAAAATGATTAAGCAAGTTAATAGTAACATTTGTTGTCCAGTCTCTATGTGTTCAGCAATTTGAACATCCTGAACAGCTTGTAGTCTGAGACTGAACTCTGGGTGAGACAGTTAGTTAGGGATTTATTAAAGTTCTGGCAGGAATAGTCTGTGAGGCTGGACCATCTTAGCTAGCTGTTTTGAAGTTGTTCTGGATGCATATTTTTTAGGAAACAGCTCTTGAGGCAGTCTATGAGGCGGGATCATCTGGGCTACTTGTCTTCCTTGGTGTCTAGTCCCTTTGTTCTGAAAATATATAATTTCTCACAAGTAACATATAGTTCTGTAATTACAAAAATGCCTTGGGTGTGCAGGATGCACAATTCAATTATGGAAGATTTTCTGTTCTTTGTTTGAACAGAAGAAAACCTTTGTAAGTCTCCATTCATGCCATATGAAAGAATGGCATGTAATAATGTTACATATATATTCTATATAGAATCAATTTTAAATTGAAAATTCAGCTTAAGACTGTATGGAGTTTAAGTATTCTCCTCTATGGTTGACATAAATTTATTAATTGATTGAAACACGTTTTTTTTTTCTGTGTAGTTCTGGCTATCTATAAGATGGATATATATCTTACAGATATATAAGCCAGATAGATATATATCTATAGATATATAAGCCAGATAGCCAGAACTATACAATTTGTAGATATTGCAAATCAACTATGGTAGGTTCACTTTAAATGAGACTTGAGGCTTTCTTCTCCTGCAATTCCTCAGCTGTCCATAAGCCAACTTATTTAGTTTGTATTAACCAGTCTGCCTCAGTCTTTGGGGCTGGCTACAGTTCATTCATGCTACTGTTTGAACTGATCGAATGCCTCTAAGCAAAAGCTGTGCCACAGGGTTTAGTCCTTGGCCTTTTACTGCTTTACTGAGAACTTCTCTGCTTGCCAGCTTCTTTCTGCCTCAGGGAGAGCTGGCTGTATTCTTTCAGCTCTGTTTGAGATCAGCTTTTCAGTCGGCCAGCATTTTCTCCATCAGATGATACACGCTGCCTTTCACCTCATCCTTTCTAGTGTGGGAACTCTCAGGCTCCACCCACTTCATCCTTAAATAAGGTCTTTCTTTGTTTCACCTGGCTTCAGCCTAATCTGGACTCTGCCCACTTCATAAAACTATTAGCAGAAGAAAACAACACCAGGCCATAAACCTTGTTTATAGTAATGCTGCTATGCCAAGTGCTCACAGCCAAGCTGATCCTCATGCCCCAAATTAAGAGACTGTTAGTGTTAGATTTATTTTTTACTTTACAAGAAGGGGGATATGTAAGGGGAGTTAGATTAATATAAATTAGATTTAGTGAATATCTAGGAGCTTCTGACACATGGACTATTTGAAAACCTTGGAATTCCTGACCCCAAACCTCTGCCTTTTGTTGGGATGATGCTTGACTACAGGAGGGTGAGTGATGTTGTGTTCCCTACTTTGCTTCTTGTGTCTGTGTTGTTTTAGCGGGTGTTAGGGAACCCTGTGTCAGTTCATCAGTGTAAATGACCATTAGGATGAAATGCTAAAGTTTTCAGATTTCTCAATTTTTGTGCCACAGCAGATCATTGGCAGGTTAACCTTGGTGTTTTTGATGAATGTTTGGACCTAGAATCTGTGTAAGGGGAGAAACCTGGATGTTGGCACAGCAGCATTTGATATTAAAAACTTGATGTGTAAACTTTGGAATCAATATTTCAGGGTTTCCAGTTCAGATCCAATAAAAGAATGGTTAGTTGTGTTTATTATTTAAAGAAACCTACGTCTGGGCCATTGAGTGCCACATAACCAACCTGAGTGTTTTATTTACATCAGACTTAAGCAATCACATTTGTCCTTGCTGAGTAGCACCAGCACATGCTTACAGGGTCACACAGTTACTTTGGGGAAATATGTAAGGACTTGAATCCTCAATATGACCATTACATCCCATGTTATTATAACCAAGACTCTAGCCAAGATTTTGTGTTTGGAGGGGGCTTATTGAGAGATGAACAAGAAATTTGACTTTACTCCTTTTCACTTCAAAGTAGGACATTATGCATGACTCTGAAGAGTGGGGGTATGAAAGATGAGATGATTTTGCCTGTGAACCTCAGAATCACTGAATCGATTGTGAATTTTGTTTCTTAAAACAAACAGAATCCTTTTAAAAAAAATCATCGAAGGAAGCATGATTTGGCAAATTTGTTAAATTAGTTGTATTGAGTGGGGTATAATATATAATATATGTAAATGCATACATATATACATATTCATGTACATGTATACACATGTGTATACATATATACATATATATGATTACATATGCATATAACAATTGGCCAATGAACTTATATTGAGCCTTTCTGGATGCTTTGTAAGAGAATTGGCCCCTCTACTGTCATTGTTAACCTCAAGCACAGGAGACCAACATCAGTGCCTAGTACAAACTGCACTCTAAGAGATTTCCTCTTCAAAATACTCAAGGTTTACTTATCAGATCATAATTCTTCAAAACCAATAACTCCATTGATTAGTTTCCTAATAAGTCCATACTTTTCTGCCTGTTTGAAAAACTATAACTTCCTCATAATTTTTCAGATTATGACTTTAGTGGACATCCTTTGAAATATATATACTTTTTGGGTTTTGGCTCATTTTGTCTTTGTTTCAAGTACTGTATCCCTAAGACAAACTGGTCTCAAACTTGCTGTTCGTATTAGGACCATAGATTCCTTAATCTCCTTACTCACTGCTTGTGTGAACCAAGATATCTTATTTATAAGTATCTGGGTGTCAGTCCTGGGGTTTTGATTATGCTATGCTGATCCAAACCTGCAGGAATAAGGAACCCAAAAGGTGAGGTGTCAAGGAGGAAGAATAGGAGATGAGAAAAAAAAAAGATGGATAGCTGAGACTGGCAAGTCGTGCATAAGCTAATGACTTATGACATGGACATATATTAAGCAATACAGCTTCTTGCATACTATTTGCAAGGGGATTATAGCTAATGCCAACCAAGAGCCAAATCCGACAATGTTTGAGCAGAGGATACCTCAGACACAGCTGCTATAGGACTGATAACCACAACATAGGAGATAATTAGAGAGTGGGACCAAAAAATTTGAATGAAAGTCCCTGCATGATGTGAAATAGAATACCGGCCCATAAAATAGGCAAGATCTTTCTGTCAAGAGTCAAAGAAGGCTAACCTGAATCAAGCTTTGGATACCTAAAGGGACACACTATTATAGTGGTTACATGCAGTGAATTGACAGGCTCTCAAAAGCCCCCACCAGATAAACCAAGGAAGGAGTCATGGCACAGCCAACCTTATTGGGAAGAAAAATCCACTCTGTAGATCCATGAGATTGGCAGTGTGACAATACTCATGTTTGATGATGTCTTCACCATGTAACCTGAACCTACAGGAATAAGTGTTCCAAATTGTGAGGTGTCAAAGGGAATGACCAGAGATAAGTAAAGAAGACAGATAGCTGGGAAATCTTTTGGTTTATTTATTTATTCAAGTTACATCTTGATCACATCCCCCTTCCTCCTCCCCTCCTGCCCCCCCACACACACTTTTTTACCTCTCCCTTCCCTCCTTCTCTTCAGGTAAGGGTGATTCCCCATATCAACCCCACTTAGTTCATTGGTCACATGAGAGCTAAGAGCTTCCTCTTGCATTGGGACCTGACATGGCAGCCCAGCTAGAGTAAGGGGTTCCACTAACAGGCAACAGAGTCCATGACAGAGACTGCTCCCCTCTCTACTAGCTAAGGGATCTGTACAAGACTTACCTATCATCTATATGTGTATAGGTGGGTGTAGGGGGTTAGACAAATTAGATTTAGAAAATATATAGGGGTTTCTGATACTGTCTCTCTGTCTCTTAATTCGGGGCCTGAAGAGCATTATCAGCATGTGGACTAAAAACAGGAAACAGACAGGAAAGACTCAATAGACTGAAAAACAAGTTTGAAGTCAGGAAAACAGGAAAGACTCAATAGAATTGAAGAAACAAAGTATCTGGCCTGACATTGTTTTCAGCTGCTAAGTGGGCGAAGCCCAAATTAAGCTGAAACAGAGTTCCTCCTATCTAAGGAGAGTGCTGGAGCCCAGAAGAGGAGAGGCCCCTGATGCTAGAGAGCTCCAAGAGTCCTGCTGAAAAAAGGGCTGGCCATTGATGGCCAGCTCTCTCCCTGAAGCAGAAAGAAGCTGGTGAGCAAAGAAAACCTGAGCAAGACACCAAAAGGCCAAGGACTGGACCCTGTGGCTCAGCTTTTGCCTAGAGGGATTTGATCTGTCCAAACAGTGGCCTAAAGGAAACTGTGCCTGGCTTTAAGGACTGAGGCAGAGCAGCTGAGTTCCTGATTCAAAAGAAGTAAGTTGGCCTGCAGACGGCTGAGGTCTCCCACAGAGAAGAAAGCATGAAGCCTTATTTAAGGTGAGACTGCAATAACCAACGACCCTGATGAACCTGCATCTGAGAGATCCAGAAGAAGGACTGCTAAGTGTGTTAAAGAATCTACAACAAAGACTGTGTTCCTGACGACTGAGGACCTGCCCCAGAGACTGTATCATTCTAAAAGGTTATGAAAGTGGTTGTTATGATTATCAATAGGTTTAGTGGATAGGTTAAAGGGGTTGTAGGAATTTATAGGATTAATAGTTAAGAAATTGTTGGTGTTTGTTATAAGTGAATTTAGTAATAAATAATAAGTGTTAAATAATAATTTAAAAGTTCGGTTACAGTGGGCCTAGATCTAGTCTATATTTTCTTTCTTTCTTTTTTGTTGTTAGTGTTTCAGTCTCTGTAAGCCTCTAGGGGCCTACACTGGTTGGTTGTGTTGATCTTCAAGTGGAAAATCTCTTATAGTATGGCATAAAATTATGAGTTATGCCAAGCACATTTATAAAACATCACAGCACCTTTTCCCCTGCTATTTGCAAGGAAAAATGGTAAGAGTCATCAGAAAGCTAAATCAGATAGCACTGAGAAAGGGAACACAGGGTACCTCAGATGCAACTGCCTTACCGCTGATACTGATACCCTTAGCCCAAGGGGAAGAGTTGCATGCCAGAAACTTAAATCTTTACTCTTTTGAGGCACTGGCTTTAGTCCTCATTGGAAAGGCACAGGCCTTTCCAAGTAGTGGGGAGTCTGACTGAACCCATCTTGAAAAAAAAAGATTCCACTTTGTATTAAGTTTGACTCAGAGTTGACCTCCAGTTCCAGAACAACAAAATGTACCTGACCTTGCATTCCAGGGGTGTTCCCTCATCATCACCAGACAGCTCACTCTGAGAAAGCACCCAAAAAAGTCTAAACAAACTTTCTGGTGGTCAAGCTTACCTCAGCTGGTTAGTCAGTAACAAGGAGCCAACCAGAAATGGACATGACTAGCTACCCAAATGTCATCCAATCATATGGTAAAGAACCTGCTTCTTTGTCTGAGTCTCTATATAAACTCTGTAATTTTGGGTCTGGGGGCTCTCAACTCGAACTGCTGTGTCACTGAGTGTTGAGAGTCCATGCTCTGAGCTTGAATAAACAACCCTCATGTATTTACATTGGAGTTGGCTCCACGGTGGTCTTTGGAGTCTCCAGAACTGGGCAGAACATTTGGGGGCTTGTCCACCCGGGATCCCCAAGGTCACCAGGACTCCTTCCCAGAGGGTTCAAACTGGCTGGTAAGCTATGTCTCTATGTGTGTCTGTCTCTGTATATATCTCTCTATGTACTTGTGAAAACCAGGATACCATTCCTGAATTTCCAGTAGACTGGTATTGACCTTTACATTTGGAGGTCCCACCAAGATCTTGTGGACCATGAGTCACCAGGAAAGACCCCGAGATGGAGGTATGAGTTCATTTGTTTTGTCTAGTCTAACTCTCTGTGTATGCTGTCTGTGCGACTTCCTGTCTCTGTTTTTGTTTTATGGAAAGTTCAAGTTTGGCTTGTTTTCAGGATCTGCATGAAAGTCTGTCTGGACTGATTTATTGTTTGTGAGACCATTTGTTTTTGTTTGTGTTCTGTGATTTTGGTTCTGTTGCCTTACTTTCAGTTTTCTTCTTGGTTTGATGAGTTCAGAAATACTCTGGTGTGTGTGTGTCAGATAATGCACAATTGGAATGCATGTGGTGCATGTTCTGAGTTTGTACATGTCAGATAACATACTCAGTTTCTGGTTTCTGTGTTTCAGATAATGCAGGTGACTACAGAGCAGTAGGGCAGACATGCCTGCCAGTCCCAGGAGCCTGGAGGATGTTCCAGCTCTCTCTGAGAAAAAAGGGGGAAGAGGTGCCTCCCTTCTTGCCCATATCCCCAGTGGCAGTTGGGGAACAGGAACTGGTCTTGCCTAGTCGGTTTTTTTGGATTGAGCTTGACACTGTCACTGTTGTGCTGTACATTGTATAATCTATGTGACTGTTTTCTTGTTTTTGTCTCAGACTGATTTGGGCTGACGTTCCAGGTTTGTTCAGGATCTGCTTGGCCAGTTGTGTGCTGGTTTTATGTTTGTCTTCTTGTTTATGTGTTTGTCTATGTATTTCTCTGAATCCATACAACAGAATGAGTTTACATGTGAGCTGAATGAGCATGCATGTCTGACGGGTTGCTCCCGTGGAGTTCCACTTTCAGTTTTGCCTCTGCTGGGTTGGAGGACATTTGTGTCTGACTATGTTATTTCTGTGTTTCTTTGTTTCTTTATGAGCCTTTACTTGACTGAGATGACCCTCCTTTCATCTCCCCTCATCTCCTTGGTGGGGTGACTTAAGAGTTTCAACAACCCCCATGAAATGACTGGGGGAAGGAAAACAGGGGAACGAGGAGCAGGGAAGGACCCACAAGGACAAGGGTTGCAATGTTTGCCTGTTGAAAAATACAACAAAGATAAAAATAAAGTTTGCTGGAGGACATTGATATAAATAAAGGTTTGGCCATGAAAATATATGTATGTCAGAGAAAAGATGGCTTTGATTTAATTATACTTTGTAATTGGGAATGAAAATTTTTTTCAGAATGTCTGATGTCTGAGGACACCTAGATAATTAATTATTTGAACAGAAACTGATATAAAAGAGAAAAAAACAGGGACTGGAAAATAAAAAAGGAGAAAAAGGAGAGAAAAAAGTCAGAGATCATTGGGGTCCCCACCAGAAAGAAGGGATGAAAAGCTTGAGCAAGTTGTAGCCCCCTTTTAGACTAAGAAACCAATAAATCTCATGTTTTACAAGCTGATAGTCACCTGATTTGTAATTATGCCAAGAAGTTATGCAGTTAGTTACAAGATTAAGCTTTATAGAGGGGTTCACAGTCAAACAGAAATTAACTAACTAAAAACAAGATCCATCTGAGATGGATATGATGGTCCTCTGACACCTCAGAGATCTGCAGAACATGACATTTAAATATTTAATACAAAAAACTTTTTAGGATAAACATGTCAGCTCCTGACAACATTCCTAGTTTCCTTCAAGGAAGAAAATGGGTACAGAAGAACTCCACCTGAGACTTGCTTTAAGTATGATAAAGCTGGTCACTGGGCTAGACTGCCCTTTGCCTCAACAGCAGACAGCATGCTGTCCAAGCTGAATGTGCTGGACTCAGACGGAGAAGTTGACTGCTGAACTTTGCCAAGACAAGGTAAGCGGTCCTTCATAATTCCTGTCTCACAAAAAGTCTGTCATACCTTGGTACTGGTGGCCAAAGATGGATGCCCCACAGACACAGAGGAACAATGGGGTGGCTGTCACAACAAAGACTGTCATTGTTTATATATTTGGAACTCAGTGATTTTGCTTACTCAGATGATATTTAACATTCTCAGATCCCTGATGTCTAATTACTATAATAATAAAAGATTTAACAGTTTAACAACAAAAAGCAAGGCTTTAGACACCTTCTCAGTCTACTTTGTTACCAGACTCAGAAAACAGTTACCTTCTTCCCCTTGCTATGTTACTGTTAAAGTTCCAATAAGTTGTTAGTACTAAATGATTAATCATGAGTTTAAGTCATTAAATCTCCTTTAGTTTAAAAATTGTTCATGCTAATAATTCAAAGTTGTTTTTCAAGTCTTTGTCATATTATCTTTCTGAGATCTAATCATAAAACCTGGTTTTATCTGTCACAGATCAAACAGGATTCCAGATAAGTACAACTGCCTGTTCTTAAAATGAGATTTTTCCCTTGGTCATGGAGTTCCTTACCTTCCCCAATTAGTAAACAATTTTAACTTCTGTTCCCAGCCTATGTTTCTCTCAGAAGATTCTCACCTGGCTGATAGACTATCCTGAGATCACCTGAGGACTGCAAACTGCTGAGCCCTGGACTTCCTGGAAGCTGATTGTGAACCAGTCCAACCGATATAATTACTCCCTGTCCTTCACCTGGATCAATCGACTAATCAGATGCTTTTAATAACTGCCCATTGCCCAGCCTTTGACTAGCATTTCAGCCTCTCTGGGCCTCAATGATAACGTCCTAATGTCAGCTGGAAGTAGTTACAAAAAAGAGTACATCATCCATTATCCCACTTAACAGGCTGAAATGCTATGTCAAAATGGGCTCCCTTACATAGGCTACAAATGGATATCTATTTCTATAATGCCAACTGATATACTACTTGGGTCTTTGGTTATGTTTCTCCTGGTTATGCTTTATGGCCCTTATATGATTACTGCTTATAGTCCTTTGAACTGTTGTCGGAGATAGACCACTGGCATGTTTAAAGACTCATGATTGGGTCTCTCTATGACCTAGAGAAAGGGGGAAATGTGGAGTCTGACTGAAACCATCTTGAAAAAAAGATTCCATTTTGTATTAAGTTTGACTCAGAGCTGATCTCCAGTTCCAGAACAACAAAATGTACCCAACCTTGTATTTCAGGGGTGTTCCCTCATCATCACCAGACAGCTCATTCTGAGAAAGCACCCAAAAAGTCTAAACAAACTTTCTGGTGGTCAAGCTGACCGCAGCTGGTTAGTCAGTAACAACGAGCCAATCAGAAATGGACATGACTAGCTACCCAAATGCCATCAAATCATATGATAAAAAACCTGCTTCTTTGTCTGAATCTCTATATAAACTCTGTAATTTTTGGTCTGAGGGCTCTCAACTCGAACTGCTGTGTCAGTGAGTATTGAGAGTCCAAGCTCTGAGCTTGAATAAGCAACCCTCATGTATTTACATCAGAGTTGGCTCCTAGGTGGTCTTTGGGGTCTCGAGAACCGGGGAGAACAGTAGCTCCTAGACAAAGACAGAAAAATAAGTTTACCTTTGTCCTTTCCTTAGGCCTCTGAGAATTTTTTGCATCAGTCTGGGTCTACATATTAGGCAGAAGTGATGATCACGGTCCCTCCTGAACAGACTACCATCCCTACAGAAGTGATGACCACTGTCCCTCCTGAACAGACTACCATCCCTACAGAAGTGATGACCACTGTCCCTCCTGAACAGACTACCATCCCTACAGAAGTGATGACCACTGTCCCTCCTGAAGAGCCTACCATCTCTACAGAATGGCCCACTGGCCCTCCTGAAAAGCCTAACATCTCTACAGAATGGCCCACTGTCCCTCCTGAAGAGACTATTTTCCCTACAAAATGGATCATTGTCCTTACTGAAGAGACTATCATCCCTACAGAAGTGATGATCACTGTCCCTCCTGAAGAGCCTGCCATCTCTGCAGAATGGCCCACTGTCCCTCCTGAAGAGACTCTTTTCCCTACAAAATGGATCATTGTCCTTCCTGAAGAGACTATCATCCCTACAGAAGTGATGATCACTGTCCCTCCTGAAGAGCCTGCCATCTTTGCAGAATGGCCCACTGTCCCTCCTGAAGAGACTACTATCCTTACAGAAGGGACCATTATCCCTTCTGAAGAGGGCAATGTCCTTACAGAAGGGACGATTGTCCCTTCTGTCAGCCTCCCTCCTGAGGAGATCACCGTCTCTACAGAAGTAACTGCTGTCCCTCTTGAAGAGCCCACCATCTCTTTAGAATGGACTACTGTCCCTCCTGAAGAGATCACCCCTCCTGAAGAGACCGCTGTCCACACTGAAGAGGTCACTGTCCTTATACAGCAGTCAACTGTCACTCAACTGTCACCCATAGAATGTGCACCATTCTGTGCAAGCTCTCCAATCTTGTCCACTGGGTCAAGCCTTTCACAACCTACAAATGTCTCTGTCATCAGCATGGCTGCATCTGCAAGTGTCTCTAGTACAGGTATGAGGTGGTTGGAACAAGTAGAAGACAATGAGGAAAAAGTTAGGGAAGAAGGCTTTTTTTTCATTCTCTCCTATATTATATCCCACCCGAAGTTTCTTCTCCCTCCCTCTGTCCCCCACCACCTCCATCCCACTGTCCACCTCCTCTTTCCAATCTATTCCTCCTAGTTTTCCTTCAGAAAAGAGCAGGCCTCTCATGAACCAAACATGACATATCAAGTTGTAATAAGATTAGGTACCTCCCTCATATTAAGGCTGGACTAGGGAACCTAGTAAGAAGACAAGGGTCCCCCAAACATGAAAAGCCTCCACTCCCTATGTTAGGAGTCCCATAAAAACACCAAGCTACACAACTATAACATATATACAGAGGCCCTAGGTTAGCCCATCCAGGCTCCTTGATTGTCAGTTCAGTCTCAGTGAGCCTCTGTGACTCCAGGTTTGTTGATTCTTGGGTTTTCTTGTGGTATCCTTGACGCCTCTGGTTCATAGATTGGTGTCTAACACATCAGAGAGGCTTCATACAACAACTGATAGGAACAGGCGCAGAGACCCATAGCCAAACATTAGGGGACCCCTGCTGAAGATGGGGAGTCAGGGTTGTGGGAAGGAGGTTCCTGAAGCTAAAAACCTTCCTGTTGAGCGCAGATACACCAGCCACAAACCAACACATCCTCAGCCTCCTTCCTTCTCTAGTTCCTTCTCCTGATCCCCACTCCCTTTCCTGTAACCCAACCTTTTTAATTATTAAACACTTATTTATTAACTATATTCACTTATAACAAATACACTTACTTATCTACTATTCCTACAAATTCCTACAACCCCTAAGAATGCCTACAACCCCTATAAATTCCTACCACCCCTAAGACCTAACCACTAAACCTATTGATAACTATTACAACTATTTTCATAACCTTTTAGCAGGATACAGTCTCTGGGGCAGGTCCTCAGTCGTCAGGAACACAGTCTCTGGGGTAGACTCTTTAATGCACTTAGCAGTCCTTTTTCTGGAATATCTCAGATGCAAGTTCATCAGGGTAACTTGGCTATTGAAGTCTCACCTTAAATAAGGCTTGAGGCTTTCTTCTCTCTGGGAGACCTCAGCGTCTTAGGCCACCTTACTTCCTTCGTATCAGCAACTCTGTTGCTCTGCCTCAGTCTTTAAAGCTGGCCAGAGTTCTGTTCAGGCCGCTGTTTGGACAGGTCAAACCCCTCTAGGCAAAAGCTGAGCCACAGGGTTTAGTCCTTGGCCTTTTGCTGTCTTGCTGAGGCTTTCTCTGCACACCAGCTTCCTTCTGCCTCAGGGAGATCTGGCCATTGGTCTACCAGCACTTTCTCCAGCAGTACTCTCGGAGCTCTCTATTATTGGGGACCTTAGCACGCAGCTCTCCGGGCTCATCCACTTGTCCTTAAATAGGATCGCTCCTTGTTCCACCTGCTTCAGCTTAATTTGGGCTCTGCCCACTTAGCAGTTGAAAGCAATGCCAGGCCATAAAGTCTGTCCTTGTTTCACCTGGCTTCAACCTTGTTTTTCAGTCCATAGAGACTCCCCTGTTTCACGTGATTTCATCCATAAGCTGATAAGCTAATTGCTCACAGTGAAGTTGATCTTCATGCCCCGGATTAAGAGACTGTATCAGAAACCTAGATATTCACTAAATCTAATTTATATTAATCTATCAACCCCTACACTTTCCTATTCCCTCTCTTCTTCTTTCCTCCCTGTCTTCCTTCATAGCTCAGGCTAGCCTCAAATTGATGGTCTTCTTGCCTTGGTCTAAAGAATACTAGGATTACAGGCAAGTACCACCACGACCTGACCTTGACCTGAATATTTCATACGTATATAATGTATTCACAAGCACAATATTTTCAAGATTCATCCTCATTATAGCATTGGTCAGAACTTTTTTTTTTTTTTTTTTTTTTTTTTGTGACAAGGTTCTGGCCTCAAATCAACTACGGAGCCGGGCTTGAACTCTTGGGAGTCTTTCTACCTCAGCCTCCCACTTATGCCATCCTGCCCAGATATTTCATTATTTTTATGACAGGATAAATGCAGGCTTATTTAGAAAAGAACTTGAGTTCAGGGTAGGAGAGACAGGGAGGCTTCTTGGTCGGGGCAGGGGGAGGGGAGCTGTGGAATGGAGGCCTGATGGACGCTGTGTTTTCCTTTCAGAGAACTGCCCTCTGAATGGCCACTACGAATCATGTGCATGCCCTGCATCCTGTGAGAGTCCCAAGCCCAGCTTCCAGGGCCCCTGCAGTCCTGGCTGCATCTGCAACCCTGGATTTTTGTTTAGTAACAATCAATGTATCAATGAGACTTCCTGCAATTGCTTCTATAACGACAAGTTCTATGAGGTAAGCCTCCAGGGGTGCTGGAGCTCCAGCTTCCCAGAGGGCAATCGGTGCCAGAAAACCTAGGTCCTGGAGCATCTGTTCTTTGTGTGAGAGAAGCTGAGAGAGGCCCACGATACAGGGTCAAAGCACCGGTTACCCGGCAGGGCATTCATTCAGCACTGACTTTGGTTTTGCAGTGTTGGGAATGGAGCCAGGGACCCATTGAGTACTAGGAAAATGTGCTTCAGTTTCTTCTCTTGGGGTGTGCAGCCTTGCTGCTGCACACAAGGCTGGGAAGGATGAAGTGGAGTCCTGTAGAGAGCTGCAACGTGCCGCGCCTTAAAGATGGCGCTGGTCTCCGCCTTCCACCAGCCCGACGGTGAGCGCTCTCGGTGGTAAACAAGTCCATATTTGGCAAAGACCGCTGATCTGGCTTGCTTCCGCATACGTGGGCCTCTAAGATTGCACTACGTGGCTTTACTTGATTGGCTGTTCATTTAGTATTTAGCCTGTGGGTTGGGTCTGCCCGGGGATTCGGAAGACTGTTTTCAAGGGACCTGAATAAACTCCAGGAGAAGAGCTTTTGCGAGTTGCGTCATTTCTTGCTGGTCGAGAGGGACGCGACAGAGTCCTGACGTAGGGTCTGCAGGATCCTGGTTCGTTTGGGAGTGCCAAGGTGGTGGTGGGGATGCCTTCTCCGGAAGATCTTAGTGTTACAGAAGCAGCTGTCTCAGCTGATTTCCAGTGAAACAGCTCATGTGAACACGGTGAGTAAGGACCATATGAACCTTGGGGAGTGAGAAGAGATTTCCAACATGGGTTTCCCTTATTGGTTGGGGCTTAAGGTATTGAGGTAACTCATTTCCTTGGAGAGACATTTCAGGTGCTAGACTGTGTTATTGTCTTGAGAATTTCAGGGTTGGGGGTTGCAGGGCATGCAGGTACAGACAGGGAGGAGAGACCCTTACTCCTGCTAGTCTCAAGATTGAGATTTTTGGGGTTAGTACATGTCTCTGACCTCACTCTATCTCCATGCCTGTTTTTCCAATCATACAGCCTGCGTGTGCCCCAAGAAAGCGCTCTACCAAAAACCCACACTCCTAACTCTTCTCTAGGGGATTTGGGGCAGGCACTCTACCAGGAAGCAATGGCCTTGGCCGCTCACTGGGGGATTCTAGGCAGGAGCTCTACCACTGAGCCACACCCCAAGCCCCTCACTGGGGGGGTTCTAGGCAGGTGCTCTACCACTGAGCCACACCCCCAGCCCCTCACTGGGGGGTTCTAGGCAGGTGCTCTACCACTGAGCCACACCCCCAGCCCCTCACTGGGGGGGTTCTAGGCAGGTGCTCTACCACTGAGCCACACCCCCAGCCCCTCACTGGGGGGTTCTAGGCAGGAGCTCTACCACAAGTCACACCCCCAGCCCCTCACTGGGGGATTCTAGATAGGAGCTCTACCACTGAGCCACACCCCCAGCCCCTCACTGGGGGATTCTAGGCAGGTGCTCTACCACTGAGCCACACCGCCAGCCCCTCACTGTGGGATTCTAAGCAGGTGCTCTACCACTGAGCCACACCCCCCAGCCCCTCACTGAGGGATTCTAGGCAGGTGCTCTACCACTGAGACACACCCCCAGCCCCTCACTGGGGGATTCTAGGCAGGTGCTCTACCACTGAGCCACACCCCAGCCCCTCACTGAGGGATTCTAGGCAGGTGCTCTACGACTGAGACACACCCCAGCCCCTCACTGGGGGATTCTAGGCTGGTGCTCTACCACTGAGCCACGGCCCTAAGTATATATTCCTTTTTTTTTTTTCAAATATTTTCCTCCAATAGTTGGTTGACCTAATAGATTTGGGACCTATAGGTGGAAGGGCAAATGTAAGCTATTTGCACAGGAAGTTAAGCCTTTTTTTTTTTAAGAATTGCCACCCCTGTCCTTGCTTCTTTTGTCTCCCATGGCTTCTGCAGGCAAACAGTACCTGGATCTCCAGTGGCTGCACACAGACCTGTACTTGTATGAGAGGGGTCATTCAGTGCCGGAATTTCATGTGCCCCTCAGGGTCCCATTGCCAGCACAGTGAGGACGGGAGCAGTAACTGTGCAGCCAACAGTAAGGGTGCCCTGTGGGAAAGGGGAAGGGTGCCATGGGGGAGGCGGAATGGTGCCCTGGTAGCTGAAAGAATCAGAGGCAGGGCCTAAGGGGGGCAACCCAAAGTGTCACAGTTGGGGAGAGATTGTAGGAAACCAGTAACTAGGCTGAGGTTCTTTTCAGTGTTCACACTTCCTGACAGAATTGGAAAAATGTACCATCTATGGGGACCCCTATTACCACACGTTCGATGGCTTTACCTACCACTTCCCCGGTCGTATGAACTACTATCTCATAAAGACAATGGACAAGATCCCAGAGGGAATTGAGCAACTGATCGTAGAGGGGCGCAACAAAATATTCTCCAAAGGGAGCCCAGCCTTGGTTGAAGTGACCACCATTGTCTATGGTTATAAAATCCAGCTCCAAGAAGGCCTGGTGGTTTTGGTGAGTAAGAGGTAGGACTGGAACTGAAGGGACCTAGGGAGACTACCTAGGGCTGCCTGGAGCTGGCAAAGCCCAAGTGCCCATTGTCAGGAAGTTTCCAAGGGTGCACACAGTTCACAGGTGTCACAGCTGGTATACTTCATGGAGAAAGGTGGCCCAAGGGTTCTTTCTGGGACTGAACACAAGGCTAATAGGGGTAAGGTGGGGGGTGATACAAATGAAGATGCAGCACCCATAGTGCTGGTTTAAAATAACAAAAAACAAAAAACCTTTCTTTGACACTTAATTTTTTTTTATTTTAGGTTTTCGAGGCAGGGTTTCTCTGTGTATCCTTGACTGTCCTGGACTCACTTTGTAGACCAGGCTGGCCTTGAACTCACAGAGATCCACCTGCCTCTGCCTCCCGAGTGCTGGGATTAAAGGCGTGCGCCACCACGCCCGGTGACACTTATTTAATTTTGAATGTTGATTTTTTTTAATTAATTAATTTATGTGTGTGTCTATGTGAGTGTATGTCACACATGTATGAGTGCCCACCGAGGCCAGAAGAGTGCCACACACTCTGGAGCTGGACTTACAGACAGTTGTGAGCAGCCCAACAAGGATTCTGGGAACCAAATGCAGGTCCTCTGGAGGAACAGCAAGCACTGTTAACGGATGAGCCATTCTCTAGCACCTACACTTATTTATTTATTGTATGTGGATATGGATGGGCATGCATGTGCCGTGGTGCATGTGTGGGGGTCAAAGAGCAACATGGAGGAGTCAGTTCTCGCCCTCTACCATGTGGGTCCTGGAAATCAAACTCGGGTCCTCTGGATTAGTGGCCAGTGCCTCTACCCACTTACCCATCTCTGAGTTTTCTCAAGGAAGGAACTGAGGTGCAAAAGTGGGGGTCTCACCCAGTCATGGTGATGCTCGCCTTTGATCTCAACACTCAGGAGGCAGAGGCAAGCGGATCTCTGTGAGTTCAAGGCCACCCTGGCCTACAAAGTGAGTCCACAACAGCCCGAGATACACAGAAAAACTCTGTCTGAAAAGACCAAAAAAAAAAAAAAAAGTGGGAGTGTCTGACACTGGGTGGGGGTGTGGAGATCTGATAACATGATAGAGGGTTGAGGAGAGTTGGACAAAGCCAGGCACAGACAAAAGCAGCAGAGGGTGTGGCTCACCCAGCATGTTCTGCAGCTGTTGTCTTCCATTTGAAGGTCAACAACCAAAAGGTGTCAATCCCCTACAATCCAAATAACCACTTGCGGGTCATCTTGCGGTCTCAAGGGCTGTTTCTCATCACTGACTTTGAGATGGTGTTGGACTTTGATGGCAAGCACAGCGCAGGTAACAGACCTGTCTCTCTCAACCACCTGGGTGCTGCCTCACACCTGCGACCCTAGCCCTCAGGGGCCAGAGCCTGGAAGGTCCCCCATACTAGCCAGGGCTTATATTGAGGTGTCATCTCAAAGTAACCCAATCAGCCCCAGACGGAAAGAATGACAGTACATGGTGTTGTGGGACACACCTATAATCCTAGCAGCTAGGAGGTAGGTGCAGGAGGGTCAAGAGCTTGAGGCTGGTTTGAGTCTGTCTTAGGCTATATGATACCCTGTGTCAAAAAATGAAAACAAAAAACCAACTAACCAACCAACCAACAACAAAACAAAACCCCCAGCAACAATAGAACCAATAACCACAGAAACTAGGAGGCCCATTTCTGGAATGGAAGATGAAAAGGCGCAGTTCAAACAAACAGGTCGTAGGAAAATAAGTTCTACTTGGGAATAGAGCCCACAGCATGAGAGGAAGACTCAGATCATGGTGAGAAGGACAGAGTTTGGCTCATTACAGGGGACTTCCTTCTTCCTGCAGTGATCTCCTTGCCTACCACCTACCGTGGGATGATACAGGGCCTGTGTGGAAATTATGACAGGAACCAAACCAATGATTTCATATTGCCCAGTGGAAAGCTTATCACAAACGTCATTGTTTTTGGCAACAGTTGGGAGGTGAAGATGGTGGATGCCCTCTTACCATACCCAAGGTAAGGGCTGGGGATTAGGGAGATGAGCAAGAATCTCTTTCATTGGAGGAGTAGAAGATTGAACCTAGGACCTCATGATGCAACTGAGCCACACTCCTCACTCATTACTGGAAATTAAAGTCAAGTACTTTTATCACTGAGCCACACCCCAGCCCCTCACTGGGGGATTCTAGGCAGGTGCTCTACCACTGAGCCACACC